>JAVLSZ010000027.1:0-7500 GCA_032313775.1 Urocyon cinereoargenteus | reverse complement strand
AGGGTTAGGGTTAGGGTTAGGGTTAGGGTTAGGGTTAGGGTTAGGGTTAGGGTTAGGGTTAGGGTTAGGGTTAGGGTTAGGGTTAGGGTTAGGGTTAGGGTTAGGGTTAGGGTTAGGGTTAGGGTTAGGGTTAGGGTTAGGGTTAGGGTTAGGGTTAGGGTTAGGGTTAGGGTTAGGGTTAGGGTTAGGGTTAGGGTTAGGGTTAGGGTTAGGGTTAGGGTTAGGGTTAGGGTTAGGGTTAGGGTTAGGGTTAGGGTTAGGGTTAGGGTTAGGGTTAGGGTTAGGGTTAGGGTTAGGGTTAGGGTTAGGGTTAGGGTTAGGGTTAGGGTTAGGGTTAGGGTTAGGGTTAGGGTTAGGGTTAGGGTTAGGGTTAGGGTTAGGGTTAGGGTTAGGGTTAGGGTTAGGGTTAGGGTTAGGGTTAGGGTTAGGGTTAGGGTTAGGGTTAGGGTTAGGGTTAGGGTTAGGGTTAGGGTTAGGGTTAGGGTTAGGGTTAGGGTTAGGGTTAGGGTTAGGGTTAGGGTTAGGGTTAGGGTTAGGGTTAGGGTTAGGGTTAGGGTTAGGGTTAGGGTTAGGGTTAGGGTTAGGGTTAGGGTTAGGGTTAGGGTTAGGGTTAGGGTTAGGGTTAGGGTTAGGGTTAGGGTTAGGGTTAGGGTTAGGGTTAGGGTTAGGGTTAGGGTTAGGGTTAGGGTTAGGGTTAGGGTTAGGGTTAGGGTTAGGGTTAGGGTTAGGGTTAGGGTTAGGGTTAGGGTTAGGGTTAGGGTTAGGGTTAGGGTTAGGGTTAGGGTTAGGGTTAGGGTTAGGGTTAGGGTTAGGGTTAGGGTTAGGGTTAGGGTTAGGGTTAGGGTTAGGGTTAGGGTTAGGGTTAGGGTTAGGGTTAGGGTTAGGGTTAGGGTTAGGGTTAGGGTTAGGGTTAGGGTTAGGGTTAGGGTTAGGGTTAGGGTTAGGGTTAGGGTTAGGGTTAGGGTTAGGGTTAGGGTTAGGGTTAGGGTTAGGGTTAGGGTTAGGGTTAGGGTTAGGGTTAGGGTTAGGGTTAGGGTTAGGGTTAGGGTTAGGGTTAGGGTTAGGGTTAGGGTTAGGGTTAGGGTTAGGGTTAGGGTTAGGGTTAGGGTTAGGGTTAGGGTTAGGGTTAGGGTTAGGGTTAGGGTTAGGGTTAGGGTTAGGGTTAGGGTTAGGGTTAGGGTTAGGGTTAGGGTTAGGGTTAGGGTTAGGGTTAGGGTTAGGGTTAGGGTTAGGGTTAGGGTTAGGGTTAGGGTTAGGGTTAGGGTTAGGGTTAGGGTTAGGGTTAGGGTTAGGGTTAGGGTTAGGGTTAGGGTTAGGGTTAGGGTTAGGGTTAGGGTTAGGGTTAGGGTTAGGGTTAGGGTTAGGGTTAGGGTTAGGGTTAGGGTTAGGGTTAGGGTTAGGGTTAGGGTTAGGGTTAGGGTTAGGGTTAGGGTTAGGGTTAGGGTTAGGGTTAGGGTTAGGGTTAGGGTTAGGGTTAGGGTTAGGGTTAGGGTTAGGGTTAGGGTTAGGGTTAGGGTTAGGGTTAGGGTTAGGGTTAGGGTTAGGGTTAGGGTTAGGGTTAGGGTTAGGGTTAGGGTTAGGGTTAGGGTTAGGGTTAGGGTTAGGGTTAGGGTTAGGGTTAGGGTTAGGGTTAGGGTTAGGGTTAGGGTTAGGGTTAGGGTTAGGGTTAGGGTTAGGGTTAGGGTTAGGGTTAGGGTTAGGGTTAGGGTTAGGGTTAGGGTTAGGGTTAGGGTTAGGGTTAGGGTTAGGGTTAGGGTTAGGGTTAGGGTTAGGGTTAGGGTTAGGGTTAGGGTTAGGGTTAGGGTTAGGGTTAGGGTTAGGGTTAGGGTTAGGGTTAGGGTTAGGGTTAGGGTTAGGGTTAGGGTTAGGGTTAGGGTTAGGGTTAGGGTTAGGGTTAGGGTTAGGGTTAGGGTTAGGGTTAGGGTTAGGGTTAGGGTTAGGGTTAGGGTTAGGGTTAGGGTTAGGGTTAGGGTTAGGGTTAGGGTTAGGGTTAGGGTTAGGGTTAGGGTTAGGGTTAGGGTTAGGGTTAGGGTTAGGGTTAGGGTTAGGGTTAGGGTTAGGGTTAGGGTTAGGGTTAGGGTTAGGGTTAGGGTTAGGGTTAGGGTTAGGGTTAGGGTTAGGGTTAGGGTTAGGGTTAGGGTTAGGGTTAGGGTTAGGGTTAGGGTTAGGGTTAGGTTAGGGTTAGGGTTAGGGTTAGGGTTAGGGTTAGGGTTAGGGTTAGGGTTAGGGTTAGGGTTAGGGTTAGGGTTAGGGTTAGGGTTAGGGTTAGGGTTAGGGTTAGGGTTAGGGTTAGGGTTAGGGTTAGGGTTAGGGTTAGGGTTAGGGTTAGGGTTAGGGTTAGGGTTAGGGTTAGGGTTAGGGTTAGGGTTAGGGTTAGGGTTAGGGTTAGGGTTAGGGTTAGGGTTAGGGTTAGGGTTAGGGTTAGGGTTAGGGTTAGGGTTAGGGTTAGGGTTAGGGTTAGGGTTAGGGTTAGGGTTAGGGTTAGGGTTAGGGTTAGGGTTAGGGTTAGGGTTAGGGTTAGGGTTAGGGTTAGGGTTAGGGTTAGGGTTAGGGTTAGGGTTAGGGTTAGGGTTAGGGTTAGGGTTAGGGTTAGGGTTAGGGTTAGGGTTAGGGTTAGGGTTAGGGTTAGGGTTAGGGTTAGGGTTAGGGTTAGGGTTAGGGTTAGGGTTAGGGTTAGGGTTAGGGTTAGGGTTAGGGTTAGGGTTAGGGTTAGGGTTAGGGTTAGGGTTAGGGTTAGGGTTAGGGTTAGGGTTAGGGTTAGGGTTAGGGTTAGGGTTAGGGTTAGGGTTAGGGTTAGGGTTAGGGTTAGGGTTAGGGTTAGGGTTAGGGTTAGGGTTAGGGTTAGGGTTAGGGTTAGGGTTAGGGTTAGGGTTAGGGTTAGGGTTAGGGTTAGGGTTAGGGTTAGGGTTAGGGTTAGGGTTAGGGTTAGGGTTAGGGTTAGGGTTAGGGTTAGGGTTAGGGTTAGGGTTAGGGTTAGGGTTAGGGTTAGGGTTAGGGTTAGGGTTAGGGTTAGGGTTAGGGTTAGGGTTAGGGTTAGGGTTAGGGTTAGGGTTAGGGTTAGGGTTAGGGTTAGGGTTAGGGTTAGGGTTAGGGTTAGGTTAGGGTTAGGGTTAGGGTTAGGGTTAGGGTTAGGGTTAGGGTTAGGGTTAGGGTTAGGGTTAGGGTTAGGGTTAGGGTTAGGGTTAGGGTTAGGGTTAGGGTTAGGGTTAGGGTTAGGGTTAGGGTTAGGGTTAGGGTTAGGGTTAGGGTTAGGGTTAGGTGGTTAGGTTAGGGTTAGGGTTAGGGTTAGGGTTAGGGTTAGGGTTAGGGTTAGGGTTAGGGTTAGGGTTAGGGTTAGGGTTAGGGTTAGGGTTAGGGTTAGGGTTAGGGTTAGGGTTAGGGTTAGGGTTAGGGTTAGGGTTAGGGTTAGGGTTAGGGTTAGGGTTAGGGTTAGGGTTAGGGTTAGGGTTAGGGTTAGGGTTAGGGTTAGGGTTAGGGTTAGGGTTAGGGTTAGGGTTAGGGTTAGGGTTAGGGTTAGGGTTAGGGTTAGGGTTAGGGTTAGGGTTAGGGTTAGGGTTAGGGTTAGGGTTAGGGTTAGGGTTAGGTTAGGGTTAGGGTTAGGGTTAGGGTTAGGGTTAGGGTTAGGGTTAGGGTTAGGGTTAGGGTTAGGGTTAGGGTTAGGGTTAGGGTTAGGGTTAGGGTTAGGGTTAGGGTTAGGGTTAGGTTAGGGTTAGGGTTAGGGTTAGGGTTAGGGTTAGGGTTAGGGTTAGGGTTAGGGTTAGGGTTAGGGTTAGGGTTAGGGTTAGGGTTAGGGTTAGGGTTAGGGTTAGGGTTAGGGTTAGGGTTAGGGTTAGGGTTAGGGTTAGGGTTAGGGTTAGGGTTAGGGTTAGGGTTAGGGTTAGGGTTAGGGTTAGGGTTAGGGTTAGGGTTAGGGTTAGGGTTAGGGTTAGGGTTAGGGTTAGGGTTAGGGTTAGGGTTAGGGTTAGGGTTAGGGTTAGGGTTAGGGTTAGGGTTAGGGTTAGGGTTAGGGTTAGGGTTAGGGTTAGGGTTAGGGTTAGGGTTAGGGTTAGGGTTAGGGTTAGGGTTAGGTTAGGGTTAGGGTTAGGGTTAGGGTTAGGGTTAGGGTTAGGGTTAGGGTTAGGGTTAGGGTTAGGGTTAGGGTTAGGGTTAGGGTTAGGGTTAGGGTTAGGGTTAGGGTTAGGGTTAGGGTTAGGGTTAGGGTTAGGGTTAGGGTTAGGGTTAGGGTTAGGGTTAGGGTTAGGGTTAGGGTTAGGGTTAGGGTTAGGGTTAGGGTTAGGGTTAGGGTTAGGGTTAGGGTTAGGGTTAGGGTTAGGGTTAGGGTTAGGGTTAGGGTTAGGGTTAGGGTTAGGGTTAGGGTTAGGGTTAGGGTTAGGGTTAGGGTTAGGGTTAGGGTTAGGGTTAGGGTTAGGGTTAGGGTTAGGGTTAGGGTTAGGGTTAGGGTTAGGGTTAGGGTTAGGGTTAGGGTTAGGGTTAGGGTTAGGGTTAGGGTTAGGGTTAGGGTTAGGGTTAGGGTTAGGGTTAGGGTTAGGGTTAGGGTTAGGGTTAGGGTTAGGGTTAGGGTTAGGGTTAGGGTTAGGGTTAGGGTTAGGGTTAGGGTTAGGGTTAGGGTTAGGGTTAGGGTTAGGGTTAGGGTTAGGGTTAGGGTTAGGGTTAGGGTTAGGGTTAGGGTTAGGGTTAGGGTTAGGGTTAGGGTTAGGTTAGGGTTAGGGTTAGGGTTAGGGTTAGGGTTAGGGTTAGGGTTAGGGTTAGGGTTAGGGTTAGGGTTAGGGTTAGGGTTAGGGTTAGGGTTAGGGTTAGGGTTAGGGTTAGGGTTAGGGTTAGGGTTAGGGTTAGGGTTAGGGTTAGGGTTAGGGTTAGGGTTAGGGTTAGGGTTAGGGTTAGGGTTAGGGTTAGGGTTAGGGTTAGGGTTAGGGTTAGGGTTAGGGTTAGGGTTAGGGTTAGGGTTAGGGTTAGGGTTAGGGTTAGGGTTAGGGTTAGGTTAGGGTTAGGGTTAGGGTTAGGGTTAGGGTTAGGGTTAGGGTTAGGGTTAGGGTTAGGGTTAGGGTTAGGGTTAGGGTTAGGGTTAGGGTTAGGGTTAGGGTTAGGGTTAGGGTTAGGGTTAGGGTTAGGGTTAGGGTTAGGGTTAGGGTTAGGGTTAGGGTTAGGGTTAGGGTTAGGGTTAGGGTTAGGGTTAGGGTTAGGGTTAGGGTTAGGGTTAGGGTTAGGGTTAGGGTTAGGGTTAGGTTAGGGTTAGGGTTAGGGTTAGGGTTAGGGTTAGGGTTAGGGTTAGGGTTAGGGTTAGGGTTAGGGTTAGGGTTAGGGTTAGGGTTAGGGTTAGGGTTAGGGTTAGGGTTAGGGTTAGGGTTAGGGTTAGGGTTAGGGTTAGGGTTAGGGTTAGGGTTAGGGTTAGGGTTAGGGTTAGGGTTAGGGTTAGGGTTAGGGTTAGGGTTAGGGTTAGGGTTAGGGTTAGGGTTAGGGTTAGGGTTAGGGTTAGGGTTAGGGTTAGGGTTAGGGTTAGGGTTAGGGTTAGGGTTAGGGTTAGGGTTAGGGTTAGGGTTAGGGTTAGGGTTAGGGTTAGGGTTAGGGTTAGGGTTAGGGTTAGGGTTAGGGTTAGGGTTAGGGTTAGGGTTAGGGTTAGGGTTAGGGTTAGGGTTAGGGTTAGGGTTAGGGTTAGGGTTAGGGTTAGGGTTAGGGTTAGGGTTAGGGTTAGGGTTAGGTTAGGGTTAGGGTTAGGGTTAGGGTTAGGGTTAGGGTTAGGGTTAGGGTTAGGGTTAGGGTTAGGGTTAGGGTTAGGGTTAGGGTTAGGTTAGGGTTAGGTTAGGGTTAGGGTTAGGGTTAGGGTTAGGGTTAGGGTTAGGGTTAGGGTTAGGGTTAGGGTTAGGGTTAGGGTTAGGGTTAGGGTTAGGGTTAGGGTTAGGGTTAGGGTTAGGGTTAGGTTAGGGTTAGGGTTAGGGTTAGGGTTAGGGTTAGGGTTAGGGTTAGGGTTAGGGTTAGGGTTAGGGTTAGGGTTAGGGTTAGGGTTAGGGTTAGGGTTAGGGTTAGGGTTAGGGTTAGGGTTAGGGTTAGGGTTAGGGTTAGGGTTAGGGTTAGGGTTAGGGTTAGGGTTAGGGTTAGGGTTAGGGTTAGGGTTAGGGTTAGGGTTAGGGTTAGGTTAGGGTTAGGGTTAGGGTTAGGGTTAGGGTTAGGGTTAGGGTTAGGGTTAGGGTTAGGGTTAGGGTTAGGGTTAGGGTTAGGGTTAGGGTTAGGGTTAGGGTTAGGGTTAGGGTTAGGGTTAGGGTTAGGGTTAGGGTTAGGGTTAGGGTTAGGGTTAGGGTTAGGGTTAGGGTTAGGGTTAGGGTTAGGGTTAGGGTTAGGGTTAGGGTTAGGGTTAGGGTTAGGGTTAGGGTTAGGGTTAGGGTTAGGGTTAGGGTTAGGGTTAGGGTTAGGGTTAGGGTTAGGGTTAGGGTTAGGGTTAGGGTTAGGGTTAGGGTTAGGGTTAGGGTTAGGGTTAGGGTTAGGGTTAGGGTTAGGGTTAGGGTTAGGGTTAGGGTTAGGGTTAGGGTTAGGGTTAGGTTAGGGTTAGGGTTAGGGTTAGGGTTAGGGTAGGTTAGGGTTAGGGTTAGGGTTAGGGTTAGGTTAGGGTTAGGGTTAGGGTTAGGGTTAGGTTAGGGTTAGGGTTAGGGTTAGGGTTAGGGTTAGGGTTAGGGTTAGGGTTAGGGTTAGGGTTAGGGTTAGGGTTAGGGTTAGGGTTAGGGTTAGGGTTAGGGTTAGGGTTAGGGTTAGGGTTAGGGTTAGGGTTAGGGTTAGGGTTAGGGTTAGGGTTAGGGTTAGGTTAGGGTTAGGGTTAGGGTTAGGGTTAGGGTTAGGGTTAGGGTTAGGGTTAGGGTTAGGGTTAGGGTTAGGGTTAGGGTTAGGGTTAGGGTTAGGGTTAGGGTTAGGGTTAGGGTTAGGGTTAGGGTTAGGGTTAGGTTAGGGTTAGGGTTAGGGTTAGGGTTAGGGTTAGGGTTAGGGTTAGGGTTAGGGTTAGGGTTAGGGTTAGGGTTAGGGTTAGGGTTAGGGTTAGGGTTAGGGTTAGGGTTAGGGTTAGGGTTAGGGTTAGGGTTAGGGTTAGGGTTAGGGTTAGGTTAGGGTTAGGGTTAGGGTTAGGGTTAGGGTTAGGGTTAGGGGTTAGGGTTAGGGTTAGGGTTAGGGTTAGGGTTAGGGTTAGGGTTAGGTTAGGGTTAGGGTTAGGGTTAGGGTTAGGGTTAGGGTTAGGGTTAGGGTTAGGGTTAGGTTAGGGTTAGGGTTAGGGTTAGGGTTAGGGTTAGGGTTAGGGTAGGGTTAGGGTTAGGGTTAGGGTTAGGGTTAGGGTTAGGGTTAGGGTTAGGGTTAGGGTTAGGGTTAGGGTTAGGGTTAGGGTTAGGGTTAGGGTTAGGTTAGGGTTAGGGTTAGGGTTAGGGTTAGGGTTAGGTTAGGGTTAGGGTTAGGGTTAGGGTTAGGGTTAGGGTTAGGGTTAGGGTTAGGGGTTAGGGTTAGGGTTAGGGTTAGGGTTAGGGTTAGGGT
>JAVLSZ010000279.1:127500-148199 GCA_032313775.1 Urocyon cinereoargenteus | reverse complement strand
GGTTAGGGTAAGGATTAGGGTTAGGGTTAGGGTTAGGGTACGGGTTACGGTTAGGGTTAGGTTTAGGGTTAGGGTTAGGTTATGGGTTAGGGTTTGGGTTAGGTTTAGGGTTAGGTTTAGGGTTAGGGTACGGGTTAGGGTTAGGGTACGGGTTAGGGTTAGGGTTAGGTTTAGGGTTAGGGTTAGGGTTAGGAAAGGGTTAGGGTTAGGGTTAGGGTTAGGGTACGGGTTAAGGTTAGGGTTAGGGTACGGGTTAGGGTTAGGGTTAGTGTTAGGGTTAGGGTACGGGTTAGGGTTAGGGTTAGGGTACGGGTTAGGGTTAGGGTTAGGGTTTAGGTTTAGAATTAGGGTTAGGGTTAGGGTACGGGTTAGGGTTAGGGTTAGGGTTAGGGTTAGGGTTAGGGTACTGGTTAGGGATAGGGTTAGGGTTAGGGTTAGGGTACGGTTTAGGTTTAGGGTTAGGGTTAGGGTTAGGTTTAGGGTACGGGTTAGGTTTAGGGTTAGGGTTAGGGTTAGGGTACGGGTTAGGGTTAGGGTATGGGTTAGGGTTAGGTTTAGGGTACGGGTTAGGGTTAGGGTTAGGGTTAGGATTAGGGTTGCGGTACGGGTTAGGGTTAGGGTTAGTGTTAGGGTTAGCGTACGGGTTAGGGTTAGGTTTAGGGTAAGGGTTAGGGTACGGGTTAGGTTTAAGTTTAGGTTAAGGGTAAGGGTACTGGTTAGGGTTAGGGTTAGTGTGAGGGTTAGGGTTAGGGTACGGGTTAGGGTTAGGGTTAGGGTTAGGGTTAGGGTTAGGCTACGGGTTAGGGTTACGGTTAGTGTTAGGTTTTAGGGTTTAGGGTTAGGGTTAGGGTTAGGTTTAGGGTACGCGTTAGGGTTAGGGTTAGGGTTAGCGTTAGGGTACGGGTTAGGGTTAGGGTACGGGTTAGGGTTAGGGTTAGGGTACGGGTTAGGGTACGGGTTAGGGTTAGGGTTAGGGTTAGGGTTAGTGTTAGCGTTAGCGTACGGGTTAGGTTTAGGTTTAGGGTTAGGGTTAGGGTACGAGTTAGGGTTAGGGTACGAGTTAGGGTTAGGTTTAGGGTTAGGGTTAGGGTTAGGGTTAGGGTTAGGGTACGGGTTAGAGTTAGGGTTAGGGTTAGGGTTCGGGTACGGGTAGGGTTAGGGTTAGGGTACGGGTTAGGATTAGGGTTAGGGTACGGGTTAGGGTTAGGGTTAGGTTTAGGGTTAGGTTTATGGTACGGGTTAGCGTTAGGGTGAGGGTGAGGGTTAGGGTTAGGGTTAGCAAACGGTTAGGGTTAGGGTTAGTGTTAGGGTTAGGGTACGGTTTATAGTTCGGTTTAGGGTACGGGTTAGGGTTAGGGTTAGGGTTAGGGTTAGGGTTAGGCTACGGGTTAGGGTTACGGTTAGTGTTAGGTTTTAGGGTTTAGGGTTAGGGTTAGGGTTAGGGTTAGGATACGTGTTAGGGTACGGGTTAGGGTTAGGGTACGGGTTAGTGTTAGGGTTAGGGTTAGGGTTAGGGTACGGTTTAGGGTTAGTGTTAGGGTTAGGGTACGGGTTAGGGTACGGGTTACGGTTAGGGTAAGTTTGGGTTAGGGTTAGGGTTAGGGTTAGGTTTAGGAAAGGGTTAGGGTTAGGGTACGGGTTAGGGTTAGGGTTAGGGTTAGGGTACGGGTTAGGGTTAGGGTTAGGGTTAGGGTACGGTTTAGGGTACGGGTTAGGGTTAGGGTTAGGTTTAGGATTAGGGTTAGGGTACGGGTTAGGGTTAGGGTTAGGGTTAGGGGTTAGCGTTAGGGTTAGGGTTAGGTTACGGGTTAGGGTTAGGGTACGGGTTAGGGTTAGGGTTTGTGTTAGGGTTAGGGTATGGGTTAAGTTTAGGGTTAGGGTTAGGGTTAGGGTTAGGGTACGTGTTAGGGTAAGGGTTAGGGTACGGATTAGGGTTAGGGTTAGGGTTAGGGTTAGGGTTAGGGTACGGGTTAGGTTTAGGGTTAGGGTTAGTGTTAGGGTTAGGGTTAGCGTACGGGTTAGGGTTAGGTTTAGGGTTAGGGTTAGGGTTAGGGTACGGGTTAGGTTTAGGGTACGGGTTAGTGTTAGGTTTAGGGTTAGGGTTAGGGTTAGGGTAAGGGTTAAGGTTAGGGTTAGGGTACGGGTTAGGGTTAGGGTTAGTGTTAGGTTTAGGGTTAAGGTACGGGTTAGGGTTAGGGTTAGAGTACGGGTTAGGGTTAGGGTTAGGGGTTAGGTTTAGGATTAGGGTTAGGGTTAGGGTTAGGGTACGGGTTAGGGAAAGAGTACGGGTTAGGGTTAGGGTTACAGTTAGGGTTAGGTTTAGGGTACAGTTTAGGGTTAGGGTTAGGGTTAGGTTTAGGGTATGGGTTAGGGTTAGGGTACGGGTTAGGGTTAGGTTTAGGGTACGGGTTAGGGTTAGGGTTAGGGTTAGGGTTAGGGTACGGGTTAGGGTTAAGGTTAGGGTTAGGGTTAGAGTTAGGGTTAGCGTACGGGTTAGGGTTAGGTTTAGGGTAAGTGTTAGGGTACGGGTTAGGGTTAGTGTTAGGGTACGGGTTAGGGTTAGGGTTAGGGTTAGGTTTAGGGTACGGGTTAGGGTTAGGGTTAGGGTTAGTGTTACGGTACGGGTTAGGTTACGTGTTAGGGTTAGGGTACCGTTTAGGGTTAGGGTACGGGTTAGGATTAGGGTTATTGTACGGGTTAGGGTTAGGGTTAAAGGTTAGGTTTAGGGTTATTGTTAGTGTACGGGTTAGGGTTAGGGTACAGGTTAGGGTTAGGGTTAGTGTTAGGATTAGGTTTAGGGTACGGGTTAGGGTTAGGGTACGGATTAGGGTTAGGTTTAGGGTATGGGTTAGGGTTAGGGTTAGGGGTTAGGTTTAGGATTAGGGTTAGGGTTAGGGTTAGGGTACGGGTAGGGTTAGGTTACGGGTTAGGGTTAGGGTTAGGGTTAGGGTTAGGGTTAGCGTACGGGTTAGGGTTAGGGTTAGGTTTATGGTTAGGTTTAGGGTAAGGGTTAGGGTACGGGTTAGGGTTAGGGTTAGGGTTAGGGTTAGTGTTAGCGTTAGCGTACGGGTTAGGTTTAGGGTTAGGGTTAGGGTTAGGGTACGGGTTAGGTTTAGGGTACGGGTTAGGGTTAGGTTTAGGGTTAGGGTTAGGAAAGGGTTAGGGTTAGGGTTAGGGTTAGGGTACGGGTTAAGGGTAGGGTTAGGGTACGTGTTAGGGTGAGAGTTAGAGTTAGGGTTAGGGTTAGGGTACGGGTTAGGGTACGGGTTTGGGTACGGGTTAGGGTGAGGGTTAGGGTACGGGTTAGGGTTCGGTTTAGGGTTAGGGTTAGGGTTAGGTTTAGGGTTATGGTTAGGGTTAGGGTACGGGTTAGGGTTAGGGTACGGGTTAGGGTTAGGTTTAGGGTTAGGGTTAGGGTTAGGAAAGGGTTAGGGTTAGGGTTAGGGTTAGGGTTAGCGTTAGGGTACGGGTTAGAGTTAGGGTTAGGGTTAGGGTTCGGGTACGGGTAGGGTTAGGGTTAGGGTACGGGTTAGGATTAGGGTTAGGGTACGGGTTAGGGTTAGGGTTAGGGTTAGGGTTAGGGTTAGGTTTAGGGTACGGGTTAGCGTTAGGGTGAGGGTGAGGGTTTGGGTTAGGGTTAGCAATGGGTTAGGGTTAGGGTTAGTGTTAGGGTTAGGGTACGGTTTATAGTTAGGTTTAGGGTACGGGTTAGGGTTAGGGTTAGGGTTAGGGTTAGGGTACGTGTTAGGGTACGGGTTAGGGTTAGGGTACGGGTTAGTGTTAGGGTTAGGGTTAGGGTTAGGGTACGGGTTAGGGTTAGCGTTAGGGTTAGGGTACGGGTTAGGGTACAGGTTACGGTTAGGGTAAGTTTGGGTTAGGGTTAGGGTTAGGGTTAGGTTTAGGAAAGGGTTAGGGTTAGGGTTAGGGTACGGGTTAGGGTTAGGGTTAGGGTTAGGGTACGGGTTAGGGTTAGGGTTAGGGTTAGGGTACGGTTTAGGGTACGGGTTAGGGTTAGCGTTAGGTTTAGGATTAGGGTTAGGGTACGGGATAGGGTTAGGGTTAGGGTTAGGGGTTAGCGTTAGGGTTAGGGTTAGGTTACGGGTTAGGGTTAGGGTTAGGGGATAGGGTTAGGGTTAGGGTTAGGGAACGGGGTGGGTTAGGGTACGGTTTAGTGTTAGGGTTAGGGTTAGGTTTAGGGTATGGGTTAGGGTTAGGGTACGGGTTAGGGTTAGGGTTAGGGGTTAGGGTTAGGGTTAGTGTTAGGGTTAGGGTTAGGGTACGGGTTAGGGTTAGGATACGGGTTAGGGTTAGGGTGAGTGTTACGGTTAGGGTTAGCATACGGGTTAGGGTTAGGATTAGGGTTAGGGTTAGTGTTAGGTTACGGGTTAGGGTTAGGGTACGGGTTAGGGTTAGGGTTAGCGTTAGGGTTAGGGTTAGGGTTAGGAAAGGGTTAGGGTTAGAATTAGGGTTAGGGTTAGGGTACGGGTTAAGGTTAGGGTTAGGGTACGGGTTAGGGTTAGGGTTAGGGTTAGGGTACGGGTTAGGGTACGGGTTAGGTTTAGGGTTAGGTTTAGGGGTTAAGGTTAGGGTTAGGGTTAGGGTTAGGGTACGGTTTAGGATACGGGTTAGGGTTAGGTTTAGGGTTAGGGTTAGGGTTAGGGTAGGGTACGGGTTAGGGTTAGGGTTAGGGTTAGGGTTAGGGTACGGGTTAGGGTTAGGGTTTGGGTTAGGGTTAGGGTTAGGGTACGGGTTAGGGTTAGGGTTAGGGTTAGTGTTAGGGTACGGGTTAAGTTTAGGGTTAGGGTTAGGTTTAGGTTTAGGGTACGGGTTAGGGGTAGGGTTAGGGTACGGATTAGGGTTAGGGTTAGGGTTAGGGTTAGGGTTATGGTACGGGTTAGGGTTAGGGTTAGTGTTAGGGTTAGCGTTAGCGTACTGGTTAGGGTTAGGGTTAGGGTTAGGGTATGGGTTAGGTTTAGGGTACGGGTTAGGGTTAGGGTTAGGGTTAGGGTTAGTAAAGGGTTAGGGTTAGGGTTAGGGTTAGGGTTAGGGTATGGGTTAGGGTTAGGTTTAGGGTACGGGTTAGGGTTAGGGTAAGGGTTAGGGTTAGGTTTAGGGTACGGGTTAGGTTTAGGGTTAGGGTTAGAGGTTAGTGGTTAGGGTTAGGGTTAGGGTTAGGGTGAGGGTTAGGGTACGGGTTAGGGTACGTGTTAGGGCTAGGGTACGAGTTAGTGTTAGGGTTAGGGTTAGGGTTAGGGTACGGGTTAGGGTATGGGTTAGGGTGAGGGTTAGGTTTAGGGTACGGTTTAGGGTTAGGGTACTGGTTAGGGTTAGGGTTAGGGTACTGGTTAGGTTTAGGTTTAGGGTACGGGTTAGGGTTAGGTTTAGGGTTAGGGTTAGGGTACTGGTTAGGGTTAGGGTTAGGGTTAGGGTTAGGGTACGGGTTAAGTTTAGGGTTAGGGTTAGGGTTAGGGTTAGGGTACGGTTTAGGGTTAGGCTAGGGTACGGATTAGGGTTAGGTTCAGGGTTAGGGTTAGTGTTAGGGTATGGTTTAGAGTTAGGGTTAGGGTTAGTGTTAGGGTTAGGGTTAGCGTACGGGTATGGGTTAGGGTTAGGGTTAGGGTACGGGTTAGTTTTAGGGTACGGGTTAGGGTTAGGTTTAGGGTTAGTGTTAGGGTTAGGAAAGGGTTAGGGTTAGGGTTAGGGTTAGGGTGCGGGTTAGGGTTAGGTTTAGGGTACGGGTTAGGGTTAGGGTTAGGGTTAGGTTTAGGATACGGGTTAGGGTTAGGATAGGGTTAGGGGTTAGGGGTTAGGGTTAGGGTTAGGGTTAGGGTGATGGTTAGGGTACGGGTTAGGGTACGGGTTAGGGTTAGGGTACGGGTTAGTGTTAGGGTTAGTGTTAGGGTTAGGGTACGAGTTAGGGTTAGGGTTAGGGTTAGGGTGCGGGTTAGGGTTAGGGTACGGGGTAGGGTTAGTGTACGGGTTAGGGTACGGGTCAGGGTTAGGGTTAGGTTTAGGGTACGGTTTAGGGTTAGGGTCCTGGTTAGGGTTTGGGTTAGGGTACTGGTTAGGGTTAGGGTTAGGGTACGGGTTAGGGTTAGGCTTAGGGTTAGGGTACGGGTTAGGGTTAGGGTTGGGTTAGGTTTAGGGTTAGGGTTAGGGTACGGGTTAGGGTTAGGGTACGGTTTAGGGTACGAATTAGGGTTAGGGTTAGGGTTAGGGTTAGGGTACGGGTTAGGGTTAGGGTACGGGTTATGGTTAGGGTTAGGGTACTGGTTAGGGTTAGGTTTAGGGTTAGGGTTAGGGTACGGGTTAGGGTTAGGGTTAGGGTTAGTTTAGGGTTAGGGTTAGGGTTAGGGTTCGGGTTAGGGTTAGGGTACGGGTTAAGTTTAGGGTTAGGGTTAGTTTTAGGGTTAGGGTATGGGTTAGGGGTAGGGTTAGGGTACGGATTAGGGTTAGGGTTAGGGTTAGGGTTAGGGTACGGTTTAGGTTTAGGGTACGGGTTAGGGTTAGGGTTAGGGTTAGGGTTAGGGTTAGTAAAGGGTTAGGGTTAGGGTTAGGGTTAGGGTTAGGGTACGGGTTAGGGTTAGGTTTAGGGTATGGGTTAGGGTAAGGGTAAGGGTTAGGGTTAGGTTTAGGGTACGGGTTAGGGTTAGGGTTAGGGTTAGAGGTTAGTCGTTAGGGTTAGGGTTAGGGTTAGGGTGAGGGTTAGGGTATGGGTTACGGTACGGGTTAGGGTTAGGGTACGGGTTAGTGTTAGGGTTAGGGTTAGGGTTAGGGTACGGGTTAGGGTTAGGGTTAGGGTTAGTGTACGGTTTAGGGTTAGGGTACGGGTTAGGGTACGGTTTAGGTTTAGGGTTAGGTTTAGGGTATGGTTTAGTGTTAGGGTACTGGTTAGGGTTAGGGTTAGGGTACTGGTTAGGTTTAGGGTTTGGGTACGGGTTAGGGTTAGGTTTAGGGTTAGGGTTAGGGTACGGGTTAGGGTTAGGGTTAGGGTTAGGGTTAGGGTACGGGTTAAGTTTAGGGTTAGGGTTAGGGTTAGGGTTAGGGTACGGTTTAGGGTTAGGATAGGGTATGGATTAGGTTTAGGGTTAGGGTTAGGGTTAGGGTTAGGGTTAGGGTATGGGTTAGAGTTAGGGTTAGGGTTAGTGTTAGGGTTAGGGTTAGCGTACGGGGTAGGGTTAGGGTTAGGGTTAGGTTACGGGTTAGGTTTTGGGTACGGGTTAGGGTTAGGGTTAGGATTAGGGTTAGGGTTATGGTTAGGAAAGGGTTAGGGTTAGGGTTAGGGTTAGGGAACGGGTTAGGGTTAGGTTTAGGGTACGGGTTAGGGTTAGGGTTAGGTTTAGGGTTAGGTTTAGGATACGGGTTAGGGTTAGGATAGGGTTAGGGGTTAGGGGTAGGGTTAGGGTTAGGGTTAGGGTGATGGTTAGGGTACGGGTTAGGGTTAGGGTTAGGTTTGGGTACGGGTTAGTGTTACGGTTAGGGTTAGGGTTAGGGTACGGGTTAGGGTTAGGGTTAGGGTTAGGGTACGTGTTAGGGTTAGGGTACGGGGTAGGGTTAGGGTATGGGTTAGGTTACGGGTTAGGGTTAGGGTTAGGTTTAGGGTACGGTTTAGGTTTAGGGTCCAGGTTAGTGTTAGGGTTAGGGTACTGGTTAGGGTTAGGGTTAGGGTACGGGTTAGGGTTAGGCTTAGGGATAGGGTACGGGTTAGGGTTAGGGTTGGGTTAGGTTTAGGATTAGGGTTAGGGTACGGGTTAGGGTACGAATTAGTGTTAGGGTTAGGGTTAGGGTTAGGGTACGTGTTAGGGTGAGGGTGCGGGTTATGGTTAGGGTTAGGGTACTGGTTAGGGTTAGGGTTAGGGTTAGGGTACGGATTAGGGTTAGGGTTAGGGTTAGGTTAGGGTTAGGGTTAGGGTTAGGGTTAGGGTTAGGGTACGGGTTAAGTTTAGGGTTAGGGTTAGTTTTAGGGTTAGGGTACGGGTTAGGGGTAGGGTTAGGGTACGGATTAGGGTTAGGGTTAGGGTTAGGGTTATGGTACGGGTTAGGGTTAGGGTTAGGGTTAGGGTTAGTGTTAGGGTTAGCGTTAGCGTACTGGTTAGGGTTAGGGTTAGGGTTAGGGTTAGGGTACGGGTTAGGATTAGGGTACGGGTTAGGGTTAGGGTTAGGGTTAGGGTTAGGTTTAGGGTTAGGGGTTAGGATTAAGATTAGGGTTAGGGGTAGGGTTAGGGTACGGGTTAGGGTTAGGGTACGGGTTAGGGTTAGGGTTAGGGTTAGGGTTAGCATACGGGTTAGGGTTAGGGTTAGGTTTAGGGTTCGGGTTAGGGTTAGGGTACGGGTTAGGGTTAGGGTACGGGTTAGGGTTAGGGTTAGGTTTAGGGTTAGGTTTAGTGTTAGGAAAGGGTTAGGGTTAGGGTAGGTTACGGGTTAAGGTTATGCTTAGGGTACGTGTTAGGGTTAGGTTTAGTTTTAGGGTTAGGGTTAGGGTATGGGTGAGGGTTAGGGTTAGGGTACGGGTTAGGGTACGGTTTAGGGTTAGGGTTAGGGTACGGGTTAGTGTTAGGGTTAGGGTTAGGGTTAGGGTACGGCTTAGGGTTAGGGTTAGGGTTAGGTTTAGGTTTAGGGTACTGGTTAGGTTTAGGGTTAGGGTTAGGTTTCGGTTACGGGTTAGGGTTAGGGTTAGGGTTAGGGTTAGGGTTAGGGTACGGGTTAGGGTTAGGGTACGGGTTAGGGTTAGGGTACGGGTTAGGGTTAGGGTTAATGTTAGGGTTAGGAAAGTGTTAGGGTTAGGGTTAGGTTTACGGTTAGGGTATGGATTAGGGTTAGGGTACGGTTTAGGGTTAGGGTTATGGGTTAGGGTAAGGATTAGGGTTAGGGTTAGGGTTAGGGTACGGGTTACGGTTAGGGTTAGGTTTAGGGTTAGGGTTAGGTTATGGGTTAGGGTTTGGGTTAGGTTTAGGGTTAGGTTTAGGGTTAGGGTACGGGTTAGGGTTAGGGTACCGTTAGGGTTAGGGTTAGGTTTAGGGTTAGGGTTAGGGTTAGGAAAGGGTTAGGGTTAGGGTTAGGGTTAGGGTACGGGTTAAGGTTAGGGTTAGGGTACGGGTTAGGGTTAGGGTTAGTGTTAGGGTTAGGGTACGGGTTAGGGTTAGGGTTAGGGTACGGGTTAGGGTTAGGGTTAGGGTTTAGGTTTAGAATTAGGGTTAGGGTTAGGGTACGGGTTAGGGTTAGGGTTAGGGTTAGGGTTAGGGTTAGGGTACTGGTTAGGGATAGGGTTAGGGTTAGGGTTAGGGTACGGTTTAGGTTTAGGGTTAGGGTTAGGGTTAGGTTTAGGGTACGGGTTAGGTTTAGGGTTAGGGTTAGGGTTAGGGTACGGGTTAGGGTTAGGGTATGGGTTAGGGTTAGGTTTAGGGTACGGGTTAGGGTTAGGGTTAGGGTTAGGATTAGGGTTGCGGTACGGGTTAGGGTTAGGGTTAGTGTTAGGGTTAGCGTACGGGTTAGGGTTAGGTTTAGGGTAAGGGTTAGGGTACGGGTTAGGTTTAAGTTTAGGTTAAGGGTAAGGGTACTGGTTAGGGTTAGGGTTAGTGTGAGGGTTAGGGTTAGGGTACGGGTTAGGGTTAGGGTTAGGGTTAGGGTTAGGCTACGGGTTAGGGTTACGGTTAGTGTTAGGTTTTAGGGTTTAGGGATAGGGTTAGGGTTAGGTTTAGGGTACGCGTTAGGGTTAGGGTTAGGGTTAGCTTTAGGGTACGGGTTAGGGTTAGGGTACGGGTTAGGGTTAGGGTTAGGGTACGGGTTAGGGTACGGGTTAGGGTTAGGGTTAGGGTTAGGGTTAGTGTTAGCGTTAGCGTACGGGTTAGGTTTAGGTTTAGGGTTAGGGTTAGGGTACGAGTTAGGGTTAGGGTACGAGTTAGGGTTAGGTTTAGGGTTAGGGTTAGGGTTAGGGTTAGGGTTAGGGTTAGGGTACGGGTTAGAGTTAGGGTTAGGGTTAGGGTTCGGGTACGGGTAGGGTTAGGGTTAGGGTACGGGTTAGGATTAGGGTTAGGGTACGGGTTAGGGTTAGGGTTAGGTTTAGGGTTAGGTTTATGGTACGGGTTAGCGTTAGGGTGAGGGTGAGGGTTAGGGTTAGGGTTAGCAAACGGTTAGGGTTAGGGTTAGTGTTAGGGTTAGGGTACGGTTTATAGTTCGGTTTAGGGTACGGGTTAGGGTTAGGGTTAGGGTTAGGGTTAGGGTTAGGGTTAGGCTACGGGTTAGGGTTACGGTTAGTGTTAGGTTTTAGGGTTTAGGGTTAGGGTTAGGGTTAGGGTTAGGATACGTGTTAGGGTACGGGTTAGGGTTAGGGTACGGGTTAGTGTTAGGGTTAGGGTTAGGGTTAGGGTACGGTTTAGGGTTAGTGTTAGGGTTAGGGTACGGGTTAGGGTACGGGTTACGGTTAGGGTAAGTTTGGGTTAGGGTTAGGGTTAGGGTTAGGTTTAGGAAAGGGTTAGGGTTAGGGTACGGGTTAGGGTTAGGGTTAGGGTTAGGGTACGGGTTAGGGTTAGGGTTAGGGTTAGGGTACGGTTTAGGGTACGGGTTAGGGTTAGGGTTAGGTTTAGGATTAGGGTTAGGGTACGGGTTAGGGGTAGGGTTAGGGTTAGGGGTTAGCGTTAGGGTTAGGGTTAGGTTACGGGTTAGGGTTAGGGTACGGGTTAGGGTTAGGGTTTGTGTTAGGGTTAGGGTATGGGTTAAGTTTAGGGTTAGGGTTAGGGTTAGGGTTAGGGTACGTGTTAGGGTAAGGTTTAGGGTACGGATTAGGGTTAGGGTTAGGGTTAGGGTTAGGGTTAGGGTACGGGTTAGGTTTAGGGTTAGGGTTAGTGTTAGGGTTAGGGTTAGCGTACGGGTTAGGGTTAGGTTTAGGGTTAGGGTTAGGGTTAGGGTACGGGTTAGGTTTAGGGTACGGGTTAGTGTTAGGTTTAGGGTTAGGGTTAGGGTTAGGGTAAGGGTTAAGGTTAGGGTTAGGGTACGGGTTAGGGTTAGGGTTAGTGTTAGGTTTAGGGTTAAGGTACGGGTTAGGGTTAGGGTTAGAGTACGGGTTAGGGTTAGGGTTAGGGGTTAGGTTTAGGATTAGGGTTAGGGTTAGGGTTAGGGTACGGGTTAGGGTAAGTGTACGGGTTAGGGTTAGGGTTACAGTTAGGGTTAGGTTTAGGGTACAGTTTAGGGTTAGGGTTAGGGTTAGGTTTAGGGTATGGGTTAGGGTTAGGGTATGGGTTAGGGTTAGGTTTAGGGTACGGGTTAGGGTTAGGGTTAGGGTTAGGGTTAGGGTACGGGTTAGGGTTAAGGTTAGGGTTAGGGTTAGAGTTAGGGTTAGCGTACGGGTTAGGGTTAGGTTTAGGGTAAGTGTTAGGGTACGGGTTAGGGTTAGTGTTAGGGTACGGGTTAGGGTTAGGGTTAGGGTTAGGTTTAGGGTACGGGTTAGGGTTAGGGTTAGGGTTAGTGTTACGGTACGGGTTAGGTTACGTGTTAGGGTTAGGGTACCGTTTAGGGTTAGGGTACGGGTTAGGATTAGGGTTATTGTACGGGTTAGGGTTAGGGTTAAAGGTTAGGTTTAGGGTTATTGTTAGTGTACGGGTTAGGGTTAGGGTACAGGTTAGGGTTAGGGTTAGTGTTAGGATTAGGTTTAGGGTACGGGTTAGGGTTAGGGTACGGATTAGGGTTAGGTTTAGGGTATGGGTTAGGGTTAGGGTTAGGGGTTAGGTTTAGGATTAGGGTTAGGGTTAGGGTTAGGGTACGGGTAGGGTTAGGTTACGGGTTAGGGTTAGGGTTAGGGTTAGGGTTAGGGTTAGCGTACGGGTTAGGGTTAGGGTTAGGTTTATGGTTAGGTTTAGGGTAAGGGTTAGGGTACGGGTTAGGGTTAGGGTTAGGGTTAGGGTTAGTGTTAGCGTTAGCGTACGGGTTAGGTTTAGGGTTAGGGTTAGGGTTAGGGTACGGGTTAGGTTTAGGGTACGGGTTAGGGTTAGGTTTAGGGTTAGGGTTAGGAAAGGGTTAGGGTTAGGGTTAGGGTACGGGTTAAGGGTAGGGTTAGGGTACGTGTTAGGGTTAGAGTTAGAGTTAGGGTTAGGGTTAGGGTACGGGTTAGGGTACGGGTTTGGGTACGGGTTAGGGTGAGGGTTAGGGTACGGGTTAGGGTTCGGTTTAGGGTTAGGGTTAGGGTTAGGTTTAGGGTACGGGTTAGGGTTAGGGTTAGGGTTAGGGTTAGGTACGGGTTAGGGTTAGGGTACGGGTTAGGGTTAGGGTTAGGGTACGGGTTAGGGTACGGGTTAGGGTTAGGGTTAGGGTTAGGAAAGGGTTAGGGTTAGGGTTAGGGTTAGGGTTAGCGTTAGGGTACGGGTTAGAGTTAGGGTTAGGGTTAGGGTTCGGGTACGGGTAGGGTTAGGGTTAGGGTACGGGTTAGGATTAGGGTTAGGGTACGGGTTAGGGTTAGGGTTAGGGTTAGGGTTAGGGTTAGGTTTAGGGTACGGGTTAGCGTTAGGGTGAGGGTGAGGGTTAGGGTTAGGGTTAGCAAAGGGTTAGGGTTAGGGTTAGTGTTAGGGTTAGGGTACGGTTTATAGTTAGGTTTAGGGTACGGGTTAGGGTTAGGGTTAGGGTTAGGGTTAGGGTACGTGTTAGGGTACGGGTTAGGGTTAGGGTACGGGTTAGTGTTAGGGTTAGGGTTAGGGTTAGGGTACGGGTTAGGGTTAGCGTTAGGGTTAGGGTACGGGTTAGGGTACAGGTTACGGTTAGGGTAAGTTTGGGTTAGGGTTAGGGTTAGGGTTAGGTTTAGGAAAGGGTTAGGGTTAGGGTTAGGGTACGGGTTAGGGTTAGGGTTAGGGTACGGGTTAGGGTTAGGGTTAGGGTTAGGGTACGGTTTAGGGTACGGGTTAGGGTTAGCGTTAGGTTTAGGATTAGGGTTAGGGTACGGGATAGGGTTAGGGTTAGGGTTAGGGGTTAGCGTTAGGGTTAGGGTTAGGTTACGGGTTAGGGTTAGGGTTAGGGGATAGGGTTAGGGTTAGGGTTAGGGAACGGGGTGGGTTAGGGTACGGTTTAGTGTTAGGGTTAGGGTTAGGTTTAGGGTATGGGTTAGGGTTAGGGTACGGGTTAGGGTTAGGGTTAGGGGTTAGGGTTAGGGTTAGTGTTAGGGTTAGGGTTAGGGTACGGGTTAGGGTTAGGATACGGGTTAGGGTTAGGGTGAGTGTTACGGTTAGGGTTAGCATACGGGTTAGGGTTAGGATTAGGGTTAGGGTTAGTGTTAGGTTACGGGTTAGGGTTAGGGTACGGGTTAGGGTTAGGGTTAGCGTTAGGGTTAGGGTTAGGGTTAGGAAAGGGTTAGGGTTAGAATTAGGGTTAGGGTTAGGGTACGGGTTAAGGTTAGGGTTAGGGTACGGGTTAGGGTTAGGGTTAGGGTTAGGGTACGGGTTAGGGTACGGGTTAGGTTTAGGGTTAGGTTTAGGGGTTAAGGTTAGGGTTAGGGTTAGGGTTAGGGTACGGTTTAGGATACGGGTTAGGGTTAGGGTTAGGGTTAGGGTTAGGGTTAGGGTAGGGTACGGGTTAGGGTTAGGGTTAGGGTTAGGGTTAGGGTACGGGTTAGGGTTAGGGTTTGGGTTAGGGTTAGGGTTAGGGTACGGGTTAGGGTTAGGGTTAGGGTTAGTGTTAGGGTACGGGTTAAGTTTAGGGTTAGGGTTAGGTTTAGGTTTAGGGTACGGGTTAGGGGTAGGGTTAGGGTACGGATTAGGGTTAGGGTTAGGGTTAGGGTTAGGGTTATGGTACGGGTTAGGGTTAGGGTTAGTGTTAGGGTTAGCGTTAGCATACTGGTTAGGGTTAGGGTTAGGGTTAGGGTATGGGTTAGGTTTAGGGTACGGGTTAGGGTTAGGGTTAGGGTTAGGGTTAGTAAAGGGTTAGGGTTAGGGTTAGGGTTAGGGTTAGGGTATGGGTTAGGGTTAGGTTTAGGGTACGGGTTAGGGTTAGGGTAAGGGTTAGGGTTAGGTTTAGGGTACGGGTTAGGTTTAGGGTTAGGGTTAGAGGTTAGTGGTTAGGGTTAGGGTTAGGGTTAGGGTGAGGGTTAGGGTACGGGTTAGGGTACGTGTTAGGGCTAGGGTACGAGTTAGTGTTAGGGTTAGGGTTAGGGTTAGGGTACGGGTTAGGGTATGGGTTAGGGTGAGGGTTAGGTTTAGGGTACGGTTTAGGGTTAGGGTACTGGTTAGGGTTAGGGTTAGGGTACTGGTTAGGTTTAGGTTTAGGGTACGGGTTAGGGTTAGGTTTAGGGTTAGGGTTAGGGTACTGGTTAGGGTTAGGGTTAGGGTTAGGGTTAGGGTACGGGTTAAGTTTAGGGTTAGGGTTAGGGTTAGGGTTAGGGTACGGTTTAGGGTTAGGCTAGGGTACGGATTAGGGTTAGGTTCAGGGTTAGGGTTAGGGTTAGGGTATGGTTTAGAGTTAGGGTTAGGGTTAGTGTTAGGGTTAGGGTTAGCGTACGGGTATGGGTTAGGGTTAGGGTTAGGGTACGGGTTAGTTTTAGGGTACGGGTTAGGGTTAGGTTTAGGGTTAGTGTTAGGGTTAGGAAAGGGTTAGGGTTAGGGTTAGGGTTAGGGTGCGGGTTAGGGTTAGGTTTAGGGTACGGGTTAGGGTTAGGGTTAGGGTTAGGTTTAGGATACGGGTTAGGGTTAGGATAGGGTTAGGGGTTAGGGGTTAGGGTTAGGGTTAGGGTTAGGGTGATGGTTAGGGTACGGGTTAGGGTACGGGTTAGGGTTAGGGTACGGGTTAGTGTTAGGGTTAGTGTTAGGGTTAGGGTACGGGTTAGGTTTAGGGTTAGGGTTAGGGTGCGGGTTAGGGTTAGGGTACGGGGTAGGGTTAGTGTACGGGTTAGGGTACGGGTCAGGGTTAGGGTTAGGTTTAGGGTACGGTTTAGGGTTAGGGTCCTGGTTAGGGTTTGGGTTAGGGTACTGGTTAGGGTTAGGGTTAGGGTACGGGTTAGGGTTAGGCTTAGGGTTAGGGTACGGGTTAGGGTTAGGGTTGGGTTAGGTTTAGGGTTAGGGTTAGGGTACGGGTTAGGGTTAGGGTACGGTTTAGGGTACGAATTAGGGTTAGGGTTAGGGTTAGGGTTAGGGTACGGGTTAGGGTTAGGGTACGGGTTATGGTTAGGGTTAGGGTACTGGTTAGGGTTAGGTTTAGGGTTAGGGTTAGGGTACGGATTAGGGTTAGGGTTAGGGTTAGTTTAGGGTTAGGGTTAGGGTTAGGGTTCGGGTTAGGGTTAGGGTACGGGTTAAGTTTAGGGTTAGGGTTAGTTTTAGGGTTAGGGTATGGGTTAGGGGTAGGGTTAGGGTACGGATTAGGGTTAGGGTTAGGGTTAGGGTTAGGGTTATGGTACGGGTTAGGGTTAGTGTTAGGGTTAGGGGTAGTGTTAGGGTTAGCGTTAGCGTACTGGTTAGGGTTAGGGTTAGGGTTAGGGTTAGGGTACGGTTTAGGTTTAGGGTACGGGTTAGGGTTAGGGTTAGGGTTAGGGTTAGGGTTAGTAAAGGGTTAGGGTTAGGGTTAGGGTTAGGGTACGGGTTAGGGTTAGGTTTAGGGTATGGGTTAGGGTAAGGGTAAGGGTTAGGGTTAGGTTTAGGGTACGGGTTAGGGTTAGGGTTAGGGTTAGAGGTTAGTCGTTAGGGTTAGGGTTAGGGTTAGGGTGAGGGTTAGGGTATGGGTTACGGTACGGGTTAGGGTTAGGGTACGGGTTAGTGTTAGGGTTAGGGTTAGGGTTAGGGTACGGGTTAGGGTTAGGGTTAGGGTTAGTGTACGGTTTAGGGTTAGGGTACGGGTTAGGGTACGGTTTAGGTTTAGGGTTAAGTTTAGGGTATGGTTTAGTGTTAGGGTACTGGTTAGGGTTAGGGTTAGGGTACTGGTTAGGTTTAGGGTTTGGGTACGGGTTAGGGTTAGGTTTAGGGTTAGGGTTAGGGTACGGGTTAGGGTTAGGGTTAGGGTTAGGGTTAGGGTACGGGTTAAGTTTAGGGTTAGGGTTAGGGTTAGGGTTAGGGTACGGTTTAGGGTTAGGATAGGATATGGATTAGGTTTAGGGTTAGGGTTAGGGTTAGGGTTAGGGTTAGGGTATGGGTTAGAGTTAGGGTTAGGGTTAGTGTTAGGGTTAGGTTTAGCGTACGGGTTAGGGTTAGGGTTAGGGTTAGGTTACGGGTTAGGTTTTGGGTACGGGTTAGGGTTAGGGTTAGGATTAGGGTTAGGGTTATGGTTAGGAAAGGGTTAGGGTTAGGGTTAGGGTTAGGGAACGGGTTAGGGTTAGGTTTAGGGTACGGGTTAGGGTTAGGGTTAGGTTTAGGGTTAGGTTTAGGATACGGGTTAGGGTTAGGATAGGGTTAGGGGTTAGGGGTAGGGTTAGGGTTAGGGTTAGGGTGATGGTTAGGGTACGGGTTAGGGTTAGGGTTAGGTTTGGGTACGGGTTAGTGTTACGGTTAGGGTTAGGGTTAGGGTACGGGTTAGGGTTAGGGTTAGGGTTAGGGTACGTGTTAGGGTTAGGGTACGGGGTAGGGTTAGGGTATGGGTTAGGTTACGGGTTAGGGTTAGGGTTAGGTTTAGGGTACGGTTTAGGTTTAGGGTCCTGGTTAGTGTTAGGGTTAGGGTACTGGTTAGGGTTAGGGTTAGGGTACGGGTTAGGGTTAGGCTTAGGGATAGGGTACGGGTTAGTGTTAGGGTTGGGTTAGGTTTAGGATTAGGGTTAGGGTACGGGTTAGGGTACGAATTAGTGTTAGGGTTAGGGTTAGGGTTAGGGTACGTGTTAGGGTGAGGGTGCGGGTTATGGTTAGGGTTAGGGTACTGGTTAGGGTTAGGGTTAGGGTTAGGGTACGGATTAGGGTTAGGGTTAGGGTTAGGTTAGGGTTAGGGTTAGGGTTAGGGTTAGGGTTAGGGTTAGGGTACGGGTTAAGTTTAGGGTTAGGGTTAGTTTTAGGGTTAGGGTACGGGTTAGGGGTAGGGTTAGGGTACGGATTAGGGTTAGGGTTAGGGTTAGGGTTATGGTACGGGTTAGGGTTAGGGTTAGGGTTAGGGTTAGTGTTAGGGTTAGCGTTAGCGTACTGGTTAGGGTTAGGGTTAGGGTTAGGGTTAGGGTACGGGTTAGGATTAGGGTACGGGTTAGGGTTAGGGTTAGGGTTAGGGTTAGTAAAGGGTTAGGGTTATGGTTAGGGTTAGGGTAAGGGTACGGGTTAGGGTTAGGTTTAGGGTACGGGTTAAGGTAAGGGTAAGGGTTAGGGTTAGGTTTAGGGTACGAGTTAGGGTTAGGGTTAGGGTTAGAGGTTAGTCGTTAGGGTTAGGGTTAGGGTTAGGGTGAGGGTTAGGGTATGGGTTAGGGTACGGTTTAGGGTTAGGGTACGGGTTAGTGTTAGGGTTAGGGTTAGGGTTAGGGTACGGGTTAGGGTTAGGGTTAGGGTTAGTGTACGGTTTAGGGTTAGGGTACGGGTTAGGGTACGGTTTAGGGTGAGGGTTAGGTTTAGGGTACGGTTTAGGGTTAGGGTACTGGTTAGGGTTAGGGTTAGGGTACTGGTTAGGTTTAGTGTTAGGGTACGGGTTAGGGTTAGGTTTAGGGTTAGGGTTAGGGTACGGGTTAGGGTTAGGGTTAGGGTTAGGTTTAGGGTACGGGTTAAGTTTAGGGTTAGGGTTAGGGTTAGGGTTAGGGTACGGTTTAGGGTTAGGCTAGGGTACGGATTAGGTTTAGGTTTAGGGTTAGGGTTAGGGTTAGGGTATGGGTTAGAGTTAGGGTTAGGGTTAGTGTTAGGGTTAGGGTTAGCGTACGGGTTAGGGTTAGGGTTAGGGTTAGGGTACGGGTTAGGTTTTGGGTACGGGTTAGGGTTAGGGTTAGGTTTAGGGTTAGGTTTAGGATACGGGTTAGGGTTAGGATAGGGTTAGGGTTTAAGGGTTATTGTTAGGGTTAGGGTTAGGGTGATGGTTAGGGTACGGGTTAGGGTTAAGGTTAGGGTTAGGGTACGGGTTAGTGTTAGGGTTAGGGTTAGTGTTAGGGTACGGGTTAGGGTTAGGGTTAGGGTTAGGGTACGGGTTAGGGTTAGGGTACGGGGTAGGGTTAGGGTACGGGTTAGGTTACGGGTTAGGGTTAGGGTTAGGTTTAGGGTACGGTTTAGGTTTAGGGTCCTGGTTAGGGTTAGGGTTAGTGTACTGGTTAGGGTTAGGTTTAGGGTACGGGTTAGGGTTAGGCTTAGGGTTAGGGTACGGGTTAGGGTTAGGGTTGGGTTAGGTTTAGTGTTAGGGTTAGGGTACGGGTTAGGGTTAGGGTACGGGTTAGGGTACGAATTAGGGTTAGGGTTAGGGTTAGGGTTAGGGTACAGGTTAGGGTTAGGGTACGGGTTATGGTTAGGGTTAGGGTACTGGTTAGGGTTAGGGTTAGGGTTAGGGTAAGGGTACGGGTTAGGGTTAGTTTTAGGTTTAGGGTACGGGTTAGAGTTAGGGTTTGGGTTAGGGTTAGGGTATGGTTAGGGTTAGGGTACGGGTTAGGGTTAGGTTTAGGTTACGGATTAGGGTTAGGGTTAGGGTTAGGGTTAGTAAAGGGTTAGGGTTAGGGTTAGGGTTAGGGTTAGTGTTAGGGTTAGCGTACGGGTTAGGGTTAGGTTTAGGGTAAGGGTTAGGGTACGGGTTAGGGTTAGGGTTAGGGTTAGGGTTAGGTTTAGTGTACGGGTTAGGGTTAGGGTTAGGATTAGTGTTAGGGTACGGGTTAGGGTACGTGTTAGGGTTAGGGTACCGGTTAGGGTTAGGGTACGGGTTAGGGTTAGGGTTAGGGTACGGGTTAAGTTTAGTGTTAAGGGTTAGGGTTAGGGTTAGGGTTAGGGTTAGGGTTAGGTTTAGGATACGGGTTAGGGTTACGGTTAGGGTTAGGGGTTAGGGGTTAGGGTTAGGGTTAGGGTTAGGGTACGGGTTAGGGTTAGGGTTAGGTTTAGGGTACGGGTTAGGGTACGGTTTAGGGTTAGGTTTAGGGTACGGGTTAGGGTTAGGTTTAGGGTTAGGGTACGGGTTAGGGTTAGGTTTAGTGTACGGGTTAGGGTTAGGTTTAGGGTTAGGGTACGGGTTAGGGTTCGGGTTAGGGTTAGGGGTTAGGGGTTAGGGTTAGGGTTAGGGTTAGGGTACGGGTTAGGGTTAGGGTTAGGTTTAGGGTACGGGTTAGGGTACGGGTTAGGGTTAGGGTGAGGGTACGGGTTAGGGTTAGGGTTAGGGTTAGGGTACGGGTTAGGGTTAGGTTTAGTGTACGGGTTAGGTTTAGGTTTAGGGTACGGGTTAGGGTACGGGTTAGGGTTAGGGTTAGGGTACGGGTTAGGGTTAGGGTTAGGGTAGGGTACGGGTTAGGGTTAGGGTTAGGTTTAGGGTACGGGTTAGGGTACGGGTTAGGGTTAGGGTTAGGGTACGGGTTAGGGTTAGGGTTAGGGTTAGGGTACGGGTTAGGGTTAGGTTTAGTGTACGGGTTAGGGTTAGGGTTAGGGTTAGGGTTAGGTTTAGTATACGGGTTAGGGTTAGGATAACGTTAGGGGTTAGGGGTTAGGGTTAGGTTTAGGGTTAGGGTTAGGGTGATGGTTAGGGTACGGGTTAGGGTACGGGTTAGGGTTAGGGTACGGGTTAGTGTTAGGGTTAGGGTTAGGGTTAGGGTACGGGTTAGGGTTAGGGTTAGGATTAGGGTACGGGTAAGGGTTAGGGTACGGGTTAGGGTACGGGTTAGGGTGAGGGTTAGGGTTAGGGTTAGGTTTAGGAAAGGATTAGGGTTAGGGTTAGGGTACGGGTTAGGGTTAGGGTTAGGGTTAGGGTACGGAGTATGGTTAGGGTACGGGGTAGGGTTAGGGTACGGGTTAGGGTTAGGGTTAGGGTACGGGTTAGGGTTAGTGTTAAGGGTTAGGGTTAGGGTTAGGGTTAGGGTTAGGGTTAGGTTTAGGATACGGGTTAGGGTTAGGGTTAGGGTTAGGGGTTAGAGGTTAGGGTTAGGGTCCTGGTTAGGGTGAGGGTTAGGGTTAGGGTTAGGGTACGGGTTAGGGTTAGGGTACGGGTTAGTGTTAGGGTTACGGTTAGGGTTAGGTTTGGGTTAGGGTTAGGTTTAGGGTTAGGGTACGGGTTAGGTTTAGGGTACGGTTTAGGGTACGAATTAGGGTTAGGGTTAGGGTTAGGGTTAGGGTACGGGTTAGGGTTAGGGTACGGGTTATGGTCAGGGTTAGGGTACTGGTTAGGGTTAGGGTTAGGGTTAGGGTTAGGGTAAGGGTTAGGGTTAGGGTTAGTTTTAGGGTACGGGTTAGGGTTAGGGTACGGGTTATGGTTAGGTTTAGGGTACGGGTTAGAGTTAGGGTTAGGGTTAGGGTAAGTGTACGGGTTAGGGTTAGGGTTAGGGTTAGGGTACGGTTTAGGGTATGGGTTAGGGTTAGGATTAGGGTTAGGGTACGAGTTAGGTTTAGGGTTAGGGGTTAGCGTTAGGGTTAGGGTTAGGGTACGGGTTAGGGTTAGGGTTATGGGATAGTGTTAGGGTTAGGGTTAGGGTACGGGTTAGGGTTAGGGTACGGGTTATGGTTAGGGTTAGGGTACTGGTTAGGGTTAGGGTTAGGGTTAGGGTTAGGGTACGGGTTAGGGTTAGGGTTAGGGTTAGTTTTAGGGTACGGGTTAGGGTTAGGTTTAGGGTACGGGTTAGAGTTAGGGTTAGGGTTAGGGTAAGGGTACGGGTTAGGGTTAGGGTT
>JAVLSZ010000279.1:112500-122500 GCA_032313775.1 Urocyon cinereoargenteus | reverse complement strand
GGGTTAGGGTTAGGGTAAGGAAAGGGTTAGGGTTAGGGTGATGGTTAGTGTACGGGTTAGGGTACGGGTTAGGGTTAGGGTACGGGTTAGTGTTAGGGTTATGGTTAGGGTTAGGGTACGGGTTAGGGTTAGGGTTAGGGTTAGTGTACGAGTTAGGTTTAGGGTTAGGGGTTAGCGTTAGGGTTAGGGTTAGGGTACGGGTTAGGGTTAGGGTTAGGGTTTGGGTTAGGGGTTAGGGTTAGGTTTAGGGTTAGGGTCAGGGTACGGTTTAGGGTACGGGTTAGGGTTAGGGTTAGGGTTAGGGTTAAGGTACGGGGTAGGGTTAGGGTTAGGTTTAGGGTTAGGGTTAGGGTACGGGTTAGGGTTAGGGTTTGGGTTAGGTTTAGGGTTAGGGTACGGGTAAGGGTTAGGTTTAGGGTTAGGGTTAGGGTACGGGTTAGGGTTAGGGTTAGTGTTAGGTTTAGGGTATGGGTTAAGTTTAGGGTTAGGGTTAGGGTTAGTGTTAGGGTACGTGTTAGGGTTAGGGTTAGGGTACGGATTAGGGTTAGGGTTAGGGTTAGGGTACGGGTTAGGGTTAGGGTACGGGTTAGGGTTAGGTTTAGGGTACGGGTTAGGGTTAGGGTTAGGGTTAGGGTTAGGATACGGGTTAGGGTTAGTGTTAGGGTTAGGGTTAGGTTTAGGGTTAGGTTAGGGTACGGATTAGGGTTAGGGTTAGGGTTAGGGTTAGGGTTAGGGTTAGGGTATGGGTTAGGGTTAGGGTTAGGGTTAGTGTTAGGGTTATGGTTAGCGTACGGGTTAGGGTTAGGGTTAGGGTTAGGGTACGGTTTAGGGTTAGGTTTAGGGTTAGTGTTAGGGTTAGGTTTAGCGTACGGGTTAGGGTTAGGGTTAGGGTTAGTGTACGGGTTAGGTTTAGGGTACGGGTTAGGGTTAGGGTTAGGGTTAGGGTTAGGGTTAGGGTTAGGGTTAGGGTTAGGTTTAGGGTTAGGTTAGGGTACGGATTAGGGTTAGGGTTAGGGTTAGGGTTAGGGTTAGGGTTAGGGTATGGGTTAGGGTTAGGGTTAGGGTTAGTGTTAGGGTTATGGTTAGCGTACGGGTTAGGGTTAGGGTTAGGGTTAGGGTACGGTTTAGGGTTAGGTTTAGGGTTAGTGTTAGGGTTAGGTTTAGCGTACGGGTTAGGGTTAGGGTTAGGGTTAGTGTACGGGTTAGGTTTAGGGTACGGGTTAGGGTTAGGGTTAGGGTTAGGGTTAGGGTTAGGGTTAGGGTTAGGAAAGGGTTAGGGTTAGGGTTAGGGTTAGGGTACGGGTTAGGGTTAGGTTTAGGGTACGGGTTAGGGTTAGGGTTAGGGTTAGTGTTAGGGTTAAGGTTAGCGTACGGGTTAGGGTTAGGGTTAGGGTTAGGGTACGGGTTAGGTTTAGGGTACGGGTTAGGGATAGGGTTAGGGTTAGGGTTAGTGTTAGGGTTAGGAAAGGTTTAGTGTTAGGGTTAGGGTTAGGGTTAGGGTACGGGTTAGGGTTAGGTTTAGGGTACGGGTTAGGGTTAGGGTTAGGGTTAGGGTTAGGGTTAGGTTTAGGATACGGGTTAGGGATAGGATAACGTTAGGGGTTAGGGGTTAGGGTTAGGGTTAGGGTTAGGGTGATGGTTAGTGTACGGGTTAGGGTACGGGTTAGGGTTAGGGTACGGGTTAGTGTTAGGGTTAGGGTTAGGGTTAGGGTACGAGTACGGGTTAGGGTTAGGGTTAGGGTACGGGTTAGGGTTAGGGTACGGGTTAGGGTACGGTTTAGGGTGAGGGTTAGGGTTAGGGTTAGGTTTAGGAAAGGATTAGGGTTATGGTTAGGGTACGGGTTAGGGTTAGATTTAGGGTTAGGGTACGGAGTATGGTTAGGGTACGGGGTAGGGTTAGGGTACGGGTTAGGGTACGGGTTATGGTTAGGGTTAGGTTTAGGTTACGGTTTAGGGTTAGGGTCCTGGTTAGGGTTAGGGTTAGGGTACTGGTTAGGGTTAGGGTACGGGTTAGGGTTAGGCTTAGGTTACGGTACGGGTTAGGGTTAGGGTTGGGTTAGGGTTAGTGTTAGGGTTAGGGTACGGGTTAGGGTTAGGGTACGGGTTAGGGTTACGGTTAGGGTACGGGTTAGGGTTAGGTTTAGGGGTTAGGATTAGGGTTAGGTTTAGTGTTAGGGATAGGGTTAGGGTACAGGTTAGTGTTAGGGTACGGGTTAGGGTTAGGGTGAGGTTTAGGGTTAGGGTTAGCATACAGGTTAAGGTTAGAATTAGGGTTAGGGTTAGTGTTAGCGTACGGGTTAGGGTTATGGTACGGGTTAGGGTTAGGGTTAGGTTTAGGGTTAGGGTTAGGGTTAGGGTTAGGAAAGGGTTAGGGTTAGTGTTAGGGTTAGGGTTAGCGTACGGGTTAGGGTTAGGTTTAGGGTTAGGGTACGGGTTAGGTTTAGGGTGCGGGTTGGGTTAGGGTTAGGGTTAGGGTTAGGGTTAGGAAAGGTTTAGGGTTAGGGTTAGGGTTAGGGTACGGGTTAGGGTTAGGTTTAGGGTAAGGGTTAGGGTTAGGGTTAGGGTTAGGGTTAGGGTTAGGTTTAGGATACGGGTTAGGGTTAGGATAGGGTTAGGGGTTAGGGGTTAGGGTTAGGGTTAGGGTTAGGGTGATGTTTAGGGTACGGGTTAGGGTACGGGTTAGGTTTAGGGTACGGGTTAGTGTTAGGGTTAGGGTTATGGTTAGGGTACGGGTTAGGGTTAGGGTTAGGGTTAGGGTACGGTTTAGGGTTAGGGTACGGGTTAGGGTACGGGTTAGTGTTAGGGTTAGGGTTAGGGTTAGGGTACGGGTTAGGTTTAGGGTACGGGTTAGGGTTAGGGTTAGGGTTAGGGTTAGGAAAGGGTTAGGGTTAGGGTGATGGTTAGTGTACGGGTTAGGGTACGGGTTAGGGTTAGGGTACGGGTTAGTGTTAGGGTTATGGTTAGGGTTAGGGTACGGGTTAGGGTTAGGGTTAGGGTTAGTGTACGAGTTAGGTTTAGGGTTAGGGGTTAGCGTTAGGTTTAGGGTTAGGGTACGGTTTAGGGTTAGGGTTAGGGTTTGGGTTAGGGGTTAGGGTTAGGGTTAGGTTTAGGGTTAGGGTACGGTTTAGGGTACGGGTTAGGGTTAGGGTTAGGGTTAGGGTTAAGGTACGGGGTAGGGTTAGGGTTAGGTTTAGGGTTAGGGTTAGGGTACGGTTTAGGGTTAGGGTTTGGGTTAGGTTTAGGGTTAGGGTACGGGTAAGGGTTAGGTTTAGGGTTAGGGTTAGGGTACGGGTTAGGGTTAGGGTTAGTGTTAGGTTTAGGGTATGGGTTAAGTTTAGGGTTAGGGTTAGGGTTAGTGTTAGGGTACGAATTAGGGTTAGGGTTAGGGTTAGGGTACGGGTTAGGGTTAGGGTACGGGTTAGGGTTAGGTTTAGGGTACGGGTTAGGGTTAGGGTTAGGGTTAGGGTTAGGATACGGGTTAGGGTTAGTGTTAGGGTTAGGGTTAGTGTTAGGTTTAGCGTACGGGTTAGGGTTAGGTTTAGGGTACGGGTTAGGGTACGGGTTAGGGTTAGGGTTAGGGTTAGGGTTAGGGTACGGGTTAGGGTTAGGTTAGGGTACGGATTAGGGTTAGGGTTAGGGTTAGGGTTAGGGTTAGGGTATGGGTTAGGGTTAGGGTTAGGGTTAGTGTTAGGGTTATGGTTAGCGTACGGGTTAGGGTTAGGGTTAGGGTTAGGGTACGGGTTAGGGTTAGGTTTAGGGTTAGTGTTAGGCTTAGGGTTAGCGTACGGGTTAGGGTTAGGGTTAGGGTTAGTGTACGGGTTAGGTTTAGGGTACGGGTTAGGGTTAGGGTTAGGGTTAGGGTTAGGGTTAGGAAAGGGTTAGGGTTAGGGTTAGGGTTAGGGTACGGGTTAGGGTTAGGTTTAGGGTACGGGTTAGGGTTAGGGTTAGGGTTAGTGTTAGGGTTAGGGTTAGCGTACGGGTTAGGGTTAGGGTTAGGGTTAGGGTACGGGTTAGGTTTAGGGTACGGGTTAGGGTTAGGGTTAGGGTTAGGGTTAGTGTTAGGGTTAGGAAAGGTTTAGGGTTAGGGTTAGGGTTAGGGTTAGGGTACGGGTTAGGGTTAGGTTTAGGGTACGGGTTAGGGTTAGGGTTAGGGTTAGGGTTAGGGTTAGGTTTAGGATACGGGTTAGGGATAGGATAACGTTAGGGGTTAGGGGTTAGGGTTAGGGTTAGGGTTAGGGTGATGGTTAGGGTACGGGTTAGGGTACGGGTTAGGGTTAGGGTACGGGTTAGTGTTAGGGTTAGGGTTAGGGTTAGGGTACGAGTACGGGTTAGGGTTAGGGTTAGGGTACGGGTTAGGGTTAGGGTACGGGTTAGGGTACGGGTTAGGGTGAGGGTTAGGGTTAGGGTTAGGTTTAGGAAAGGATTAGGGTTAGGGTTAGGGTACGGGGTAGGGTTAGATTTAGGGTTAGGGTACGGAGTATGGTTAGGGTACGGGGTAGGGTTAGGGTACGGGTTAGGGTACGGGTTATGGTTAGGGTTAGGTTTAGGTTACGGTTTAGGGTTAGGGTCCTGGTTAGGGTTAGGGTTAGGGTACTGGTTAGGGTTAGGGTTAGGGTACGGGTTAGGGTTAGGCTTAGGTTAGGGTACGGGTTAGGGTTAGGGTTGGGTTAGGGTTAGTGTTAGGGTTAGGGTACGGGTTAGGGTTAGGGTACGGGTTAGGGTACGAATTAGGGTTAGGGTTAGGGTTAGGGTTAGGGTTAGGGTACGGGTTAGGGTTAGGGTACGGGTTATGGTTAGGGTTAGGGTACTGGTTAGGGTTAGGGTTAGGGTTAGGGTTAGGGTACGGGTTAGGGTTAGGGTTAGGGTTAGGTTTAGGGTACGGGTTAGGGTTAGGGTACGGGTTAGGGTTAGGTTTAGGGTACGGGTTAGAGTTAGGGTTAGGGTTAGGGTAAGGGTACGGGTTAGGGTTAGGGTTAGGGTAGGGGACGGTTTAGGGTATGGGTTAGGGTTAGGGTTAGGGTTAGGGTACGAGTTAGGTTTAGGGTTAGGGGTTAGCGTTAGGGTTAGGGTTAGGGTACGGGTTAGGGTTAGGGTTATGGGATAGGGTTAGGGTTAGGGTTAGGGTACGGGTTAGGGTTAGGTTACGGGTTAGGGTTAGGGTTAGGGTTAGGTTTAGGGTACGGGTTAGGGTTAGGGTACGGGTTAGGGTTACGGTTAGGGTACGGGTTAGGGTTAGGTTTAGGGGTGAGGATTAGGGTTAGGGTTAGTGTTAGGGATAGGGTTAGGGTACAGGTTAGTGTTAGGGTACGGGTTAGGGTTAGGGTGAGGTTTAGGGTTAGGGTTAGCATACAGGTTAAGGTTAGAATTAGGGTTAGGGTTAGTGTTAGCGTACGGGTTAGGGTTATGGTACGGGTTAGGGTTAGGGTTAGGTTTAGGGTTAGGGTTAGGGTTAGGGTTAGGAAAGGGTTAGGGTTAGTGTTAGGGTTAGGGTTAGCGTACGGGTTAGGGTTAGGTTTAGGGTTAGGGTACGGGTTAGGTTTAGGGTGCGGGTTGGGTTAGGGTTAGGGTTAGGGTTAGGGTTAGGAAAGGGTTAGGGTTAGGGTTAGGGTTAGGGTACGGGTTAGGGTTAGGTTTAGGGTAAGGGTTAGGGTTAGGGTTAGGGTTAGGGTTAGGTTTAGGATACGGGTTAGGGTTAGGATAGGGTTAGGGGTTAGGAGTTAGGGTTAGGGTTAGGGTTAGGGTGATGTTTAGGGTACGGGTTAGGGTACGGGTTAGGGTTAGGGTACGGGTTAGTGTTAGGGTTAGGGTTATGGTTAGGGTACGGGTTAGGGTTAGGGTTAGGGTTAGGGTACGGTTTAGGGTTAGGGTACGGGTTAGGGTACGGGTTAGTGTTAGGGTTAGGGTTAGGGTTAGGGTACGGGTTAGGGTTAGGGTTAGGGTTAGGGTACGGTTTAGGGTTAGCGTACGGGTTAGGGTACGAGTTAGGGTACGGGTTAGGGTTAGGTTTAGGGTAAGGGTTAGGGTTAGGGTTAGGGTATGGGTTAGGGTTAGGGTTAGGGTTAGGGTACGGAGTATGGTTAGGATACGGGGTAGGGTTAGGGTACGGGTTAGGGTACGGGTTAGGGTTAGGGTTAGGTTTAGGGTACGGTTTAGGGTTAGGGTCCTGGTTAGGGTTAGGGTTAGGGTACTGGTTAGGTTTAGGGTTAGGGTACGGGTTAGGTTTAGGCTTAGGGTTAGGGTACGGTTTAGGATTAGGGTTGGGTTAGGGTTAGCGTTAGGGTTAGGGTACGGGTTAGGGTTAGGGTACGAATTAGGGTACGAATTAGGGTTAGGGTTAGGTTTAGGATACGGGTTAGGGTTAGGGTTAGTGTTAGGGGTTAGGGGTAAGGTTTAGGGTTAGGGTATGGGTTAGGGTTAGGGTTAGGTTTAGGGTACGGGTTAGGGTTAGGGTTAGGGTTAGGGTTAGGGTTAGGGTACGGGTTAGGGTTAGGGTACGGGTTAGGGTTAGGTTTAGGGTACGGGTTAGGGTTAGGGTTAGGGTTAGGGTTAGGATACGGGTTAGGGTTAGTGTTAGGGTTAGGGTTAGTGTTAGGTTTAGCGTATGGGTTAGGGTTAGGTTTAGGTTACGGGTAAGGTTACGGGTTAGGGTTAGGGTTAGGGTTAGGGTTAGGGTACGGTTTAGGGTTAGGTTAGGGTACGGATTAGGGTTAGGGTTAGGGTTAGGGTTAGGGTTAGGTTATGGGTTAGGGTTAGGCTTAGGGTTAGTGTTAGGGTTAGGGTTAGGGTTAGGGTTAGTGTACGGGTTAGGTTTAGGGTACGGGTTAGGGTTAGGGTTAGGGTTAGGGTTAGGAAAGGGTTAGGGTTAGGGTTAGGGTTAGGGTACGGGTTAGGGTTAGGTTTAGGGTACGGTTTAGGGTTAGGGTTAGGGTTAGGGTTAGGGTTAGGTTTAAGATACGGGTTAGGGTTAGTATAACGTTAGAGGTTAGGGGTTAGGGTTAGGGTTAGGGTTAGGGTGATGGTTAGGGTACGGGTTAGGGTACGGGTTAGGGTTAGGGTAGGGGTTAGTGTTAGGGTTAGGGTTAGGGTTAGGGTACAGGTTAGGGTTAGGGTTAGGGTTAGTGTACGGGTTTGGGTTAGGGTACGGGTTAGGGTACGGGTTAGGGTGAGGGTTAGGGTTAGGGTTAGGTTTAGGAAAGGATTAGGGTTAGGGTTAGGGTACGGGTTAGGTTTAGGGTTAGGGTTAGGGTACGGAGTATGGTTAGGGTACGGGGTAGGGTTAGGGTACGGGTTAGGGTACGGGTTAGGGTTAGGGTTAGGTTTAGGTTACGGTTTAGGGTTAGGGTCCTGGTTAGGGTTATGGTTAGGGTACTGGTTAGGGTTAGGGTTAGGGTACGGGTTAGGGTTAGGCTTAGGTTAGGGTACGGGTTAGGGTTAGGGTTGGGTTAGGGTTAGGGATAGGGTTAGGGTTAGGGTTAGGGTTAGGTTACAGGTTAGGGTTAGGGTTAGGGTTAGGGTACGGGTTTGGGTTAGGGTACGGGTTAGGGTACAGGTTAGGGTGAGGGTTAGGGTTAGGGTTAGGTTTAGGAAAGGATTAGGGTTAGGGTTAGGGTACGGGTTAGGGTTAGGGTTAGGGTTAGGGTACGGAGTATGGTTAGGGTACGGGGTAGGGTTAGGGTACGGGTTAGGGTACGGGTTAGGGTTAGGGTTAGGTTTAGTTTACGGTTTAGGGTTAGGGTCCTGGTTAGGGTTATGGTTAGGGTACTGGTTAGGGTTAGGGTTAGGGTACGGGTTAGGGTTAGGCTTAGGTTAGGGTACGGGTTAGGGTTAGGGTTGGGTTAGGGTTAGGGTTAGGGTTAGGGTTAGGGTTAGGGTACGGGTTAGGGTTAGGGTACGGGTTAGGGTACGAAATAGGTTAGGGTTAGGGTTAGGGTTAGGGTACGGGTTAGGGTTAGGGTACGGGTTAGGGTTAGGTTTAGGGTACGGGTTAGGGTTAGGGTTAGGGTTAGGGTTAGGATACGGGTTAGGGTTAGTGTTAGGGTTAGGGTTAGTGTTAGGTTTAGCGTACGGGTTAGGGTTAGGTTTAGGGTACGGGTTAGGGTACGGGTTAGGGTTAGGGTTAGGGTTAGGGTTAGCGTACGGGTTAGGGTTAGGTTAGGGTACGGATTAGGGTTAGGGTTAGGGTTAGGGTTAGGGTTAGGGTATGGGTTAGGGTTAGGGTTAAGGTTAGTGTTAGGGTTATGGTTAGCGTACGGGTTAGGGTTAGGGTTAGGGTTAGGGTACGGGTTAGGGTTAGGGTTAGGGTTAGTGTTAGGGTTAGGGTTAGCGTACGGGTTAGGGTTAGGGTTAGGGTTAGTGTACGGGTTAGGTTTAGGGTACGGGTTAGGGTTAGGGTTAGGGTTAGTGTTAGGGTTAGGAAAGGGTTAGGGTTAGGGTTAGGGTTAGGGTACGGGTTAGGGTTAGGTTTAGGGTACGGGTTAGGGTTAGGGTTAGGGTTAGGGTTAGGTTTAGGATACGGGTTAGGTTTAGGATAACGTTAGGGGTTAGGGGTTAGGGTTAGGGTTAGGGTTAGGGTGATGGTTAGGGTACGGGTTAGGGTACGGGTTAGGGTTAGGGTACGGGTTAGTGTTAGGGTTAGGGTTAGGGTTAGGGTACAGGTTAGGGTTAGGGTTAGGGTTAGGGTTAGGGTACGGGTTTGGGTTAGGGTACGGGTTAGGGTACGGGTTAGGGTGAGGGTTAGGGTTAGGGTTAGGTTTAGGAAAGGATTAGGGTTAGGGTTAGGGTACGGGTTAGGGTTAGGGTTAGGGTACGGAGTATGGTTAGGGTACGGGGTAGGGTTAGGGTACGGGTTAGGGTACGGATTAGGTTTAGGGTTAGGTTTAGGTTACGGTTTAGGGTTAGGGTCCTGGTTAGGGTTATGGTTAGGGTACTGGTTAGGGTTAGGGTTAGGGTACGGGTTAGGGTTAGGCTTAGGTTAGGGTACGGGTTAGGGTTAGGGTTGGGTTAGGGTTAGGGTTAGGGTTAGGGTTAGGGTTAGGGTTAGGTTACAGGTTAGGGTTAGGGTTAGGGTTAGGGTACGGGTTTGGGTTAGGGTACGGGTTAGGGTACGGGTTAGGGTGAGGGTTAGGGTTAGGGTTAGGTTTAGGAAAGGATTAGGGTTAGGGTTAGGGTACGGGTTAGGGTTAGGGTTAGGGTTAGGGTACGGAGTATGGTTAGGTTACGGGGTAGGGTTAGGGTACGGGTTAGGGTACGGGTTAGGGTTAGGGTTAGGTTTAGTTTACGGTTTAGGGTTAGGGTCCTGGTTAGGGTTATGGTTAGGGTACTGGTTAGGGTTAGGGTTAGGGTACGGGTTAGGGTTAGGCTTAGGTTAGGGTACGGGTTAGGGTTCGGGTTGGGTTAGGGTTAGGGTTAGGGTTAGGGTTAGGGTACGGGTTAGGGTTAGGGTACGGGTTAGGGTACGAAATAGGTTAGGGTTAGGGTTAGGGTTAGGGTACGGGTTAGGGTTAGGGTACGGGTTAGGGTTAGGTTTAGGGTACGGGTTAGGGTTAGGGTTAGGGTTAGGGTTAGGATACGGGTTAGGGTTAGTGTTAGGGTTAGGGTTAGTGTTAGGTTTAGCGTACGGGTTAGGGTTAGGTTAGGGTACGGATTAGGGTTAGGGTTAGGGTTAGGGTTAGGGTTAGGGTATGGGTTAGGGTTAGGGTTAGGGTTAGTGTTAGGGTTATGGTTAGCGTACGGGTTAGGGTTAGGGTTAGGGTTAGGGTACGGGTTAGGGTTAGGGTTAGGGTTAGTGTTAGGGTTAGGGTTAGCGTACGGGTTAGGGTTAGGGTACGGGTTAGGGTTAGGGTTAGGGTTAGTGTTAGGGTTAGGAAAGGGTTAGGGTTAGGGTTAGGGTTAGGGTACGGGTTAGGGTTAGGTTTAGGGTACGGGTTAGGGTACGGGTTAGGGTTAGGGTTAGGTTTAGGATACGGGTTAGGGTTAGGATAACGTTAGGGGTTAGGGGTTA
>JAVLSZ010000279.1:72500-105000 GCA_032313775.1 Urocyon cinereoargenteus | reverse complement strand
AGGGTAGGGGTTAGTGTTAGGGTTAGGGTTAGGGTTAGGGTACAGGTTAGGGTTAGGGTTAGGGTTAGGGTACGGGTTTGGGTTAGGGTACGGGTTAGGGTACGGGTTAGGGTGAGGGTTAGGGTTAGGGTTAGGTTTAGGAAAGGATTAGGGTTAGGGTTAGGGTACGGGTTAGGGTTAGGGTTAGGGTTAGGGTACGGAGTATGGTTAGGGTATGGGGTAGGGTTAGGGTACGGGTTAGGGTACGGGTTAGGGTTAGGGTTAGGTTTAGGTTACGGTTTAGGGTTAGGGTCCTGGTTAGGGTTATGGTTAGGGTACTGGTTAGGGTTAGGGTTAGGTTACGGGTTAGGGTTAGGCTTAGGTTAGGGTACGGGTTAGGGTTAGGGTTGGGTTAGGGTTAGGGTTAGGGTTAGGGTTAGGGTACGGGTTAGGGTTAGGTTTAGGGTACGGGTTAGGGTACGGGTTAGGGTTAGGTTTAGGGTTAGGGTTAGGGTTAGGGTACGGGTTAGGGTTAGGTTAGGGTACGGATTAGGGTTAGGGTTAGGGTTAGGGTACGGGTTAGGGTTAGGTTAGGGTACGGATTAGGGTTAGGGTTAGGGTTAGGGTACGGGTTAGGGTTAGGTTTAGGGTACGGGTTAGGGTACGGGTTAGGGTTAGGGTTAGGGTTAGGGTTAGGGTTAGGGTACGGGTTAGGGTACGGGTTAGGGTTAGGGTTAGGGTACGGGTTAGGGTTAGGGTTAGGTTTAGGGTACGGGTTAGGGTTAGGTTTAGTGTACGGGTTAGGGTTAGGTTTAGGGTACGGGTTAGGGTACGGGTTAGGGTTAGGGTTAGGGTACGGGTTAGGGTTAGGGTTAGGGTTAGGGTACGGGTTAGGGTTAGGGTTAGGTTTAGGGTACGGGTTAGGGTACGGGTTAGGGTTAGGGTTAGGGTACGGGTTAGGGTTAGGGTTAGGGTTAGGGTACGGGTTAGGGTTAGGTTTAGTGTACGGGTTAGGGTTAGGGTTAGGGTTAGGTTTAGTATACGGGTTAGGGTTAGGATAACGTTAGGGGTTAGGGGTTAGGGTTAGGTTTAGGGTTAGGGTTAGGGTGATGGTTAGGGTACGGGTTAGGGTACGGGTTAGGGTTAGGGTACGGGTTAGTGTTAGGGTTAGGGTTAGGGTTAGGGTACGGGTTAGGGTTAGGGTTAGGGTACGGGTTAGGGTTAGGGTACGGGTTAGGGTACGGGTTAGGGTGAGGGTTAGGGTTAGGGTTAGGTTTAGGAAAGGATTAGGGTTAGGGTTAGGGTACGGGTTAGGGTTAGGGTTAGGGTTAGGGTACGGAGTATGGTTAGGGTACGGGGTAGGGTTAGGGTACGGGTTAGGGTTAGGGTTAGGGTACGGGTTAGGGTTAGTGTTAAGGGTTAGGGTTAGGGTTAGGGTTAGGGTTAGGGTTAGGTTTAGGATACGGTTTAGGGTTAGGGTTAGGGTTAGGGGTTAGGGGTTAGGGTTAGGGTCCTGGTTAGGGTGAGGGTTAGGGTTAGGTTTAGGGTACGGGTTAGGGTTAGGGTACGGGTTAGTGTTAGGGTTACGGTTAGGGTTAGGTTTGGGTTAGGGTTAGGTTTAGGGTTAGGGTACGGGTTAGGTTTAGGGTACGGTTTAGGGTACGAATTAGGGTTAGGGTTAGGGTTAGGGTTAGGGTGCGGGTTAGGGTTAGGGTACGGGTTATGGTTAGGGTTAGGGTACTGGTTAGGGTTAGGTTTAGGGTTAGGGTTAGGGTAAGGGTTAGGGTTAGGTTTAGTTTTAGGGTACGGGTTAGGGTTAGGGTACGGGTTAGGGTTAGGTTTAGGGTACGGGTTAGAGTTAGGGTTAGGGTTAGGGTAAGTGTACGGGTTAGGGTTAGGGTTAGGGTTAGGGTACGGTTTAGGGTATGGGTTAGGGTTAGGATTAGGGTTAGGGTACGAGTTAGGTTTAGGGTTAGGGGTTAGCGTTAGGGTTAGGGTTAGGGTACGGGTTAGGGTTAGGGTTATGGGATAGTGTTAGGGTTAGGGTTAGGGTACGGGTTAGGGTTAGGGTACGGGTTATGGTTAGGGTTAGGGTACTGGTTAGGGTTAGGGTTAGGGTTAGGGTTAGGGTACGGGTTAGGGTTAGGGTTAGGGTTAGTTTTAGGGTACGGGTTAGGGTTAGGGTACGGGTTAGGGTTAGGTTTAGGGTACGGGTTAGAGTTAGGGTTAGGGTTAGGGTAAGGGTACGGGTTAGGGTTAGGGTTAGGGTTAGGGTACGGTTTAGGGTATGGGTTAGGGTTAGGGTTAGGGTTAGGGTACGAGTTAGGTTTAGGGTTAGGGGTTAGCGTTAGGGTTAGGGTTAGGGTACGGGTTAGGGTTAGGGTTATGGGATAGGGTTAGGGTTAGGGTTAGGGTACGGGTTAGGGTTAGGGTACGGGTTAGGGTTAGGGTTAGGGTTAGGTTTAGGGTACGGGTTAGGGTTAGGGTACGTGTTAGGGTTACGGTTAGGGTACGGGTTAGGGTTAGGTTTAGGGGTTAGGGTTAGGGTTAGGGTTAGGGTTAGAGTTAGGGATAGGGTTAGGGTACAGTTTAGGGTTAGGGTACGGGTTAGGGTTAGGGTGAGGTTTAGGGTTAGGGTTAGCATACAGGTTAAGGTTAGAATTATGGTTAGGGTTAGTGTTAGCGTACGGGTTAGGGTTATGGTACGGGTTAGGGTTAGGGTTAGGGTTAGGGTTAGGGTTAGGGTTAGGAAAGCGTTAGGGTTAGTGGTAGGGTTAGGGTTAGCGTACGGGTTATGGTTAGGTTTAAGGTTAGGGTACGGGTTAGGTTTAGGGTACGGGTTAGGGTTAGGGTTAGGGTTAGGTTTAGGGTTAGGGTAAGGAATGGGTTAGGGTTAGGGTTAGGGTTAGGGTACGGAGTATGGTTAGGGTACGGGGTAGGGTTAGGGTACGGGTTAGGGTACGGGTTAGGGTTAGGGTTAGGTTTAGGGTACGGTTTAGGGTTAGGGTCCTGGTTAGGGTTAGGGTTAGGGTACTGGTTAGGTTTAGGGTTAGGGTACGGGTTAGGGTTAGGCTTAGGGTTAGGGTACGGTTTAGGATTAGGGTTGGGTTAGGGTTAGCGTTAGGGTTAGGGTACGGGTTAGGGTTAGGGTACGAATTAGGGTACGAATTAGGGTTAGGGTTAGGTTTAGGATACGGGTTAGGGTTAGGGTTAGTGTTAGGGGTTAGGGGTAAGGTTTAGGGTTAGGGTATGAGTTAGGGTTAGGGTTAGGTTTAGGGTACGGGTTAGGGTTAGGGTTAGGGTTAGGGTTAGGGTACGGGTTAGGGTTAGGGTACGGGTTAGGGTTAGGTTTAGGGTACGGGTTAGGGTTAGGGTTAGGGTTAGGGTTAGGATACGGGTTAGGGTTAGTGTTAGGGTTAGGGTTAGTGTTAGGTTTAGCGTACGGGTTAGGGTTAGGTTTAGGGTACGGGTTAGGGTACGGGTTAGGGTTAGGGTTAGGGTTAGGGTACGGTTTAGGGTTAGGTTAGGGTACGGATTAGGGTTAGGGTTAGGGTTAGGGTTAGGGTTAGGTTATGGGTTAGGGTTAGGTTTAGGGTTAGTGTTAGGGTTAGGGTTAGGGTTAGGGTTAGTGTACGTGTTAGGTTTAGGGTACGGGTTAGGGTTAGGGTTAGGGTTAGGGTTAGGGTTAGGAAAGGGTTAGGGTTAGGGTTAGGGTTAGGGTACGGGTTAGGGTTAGGTTTAGGGTACGGGTTAGGGTTAGGGTTAGGGTTAGGGTTAGGTTTAAGATACGGGTTAGGGTTAGTATAACGTTAGGGGTTAGGGGTTAGGGTTAGGGTTAGGGTTAGGGTGATGGTTAGGGTACGGGTTAGGGTACGGGTTAGGGTTAGGGTAGGGGTTAGTGTTAGGGTTAGGGTTAGGGTTAGGGTACGGTTTAGGGTACGGGTTAGGGTTAGGGTTAGGGTTAGGGTACGGGTTAGGTTTAGGGTTAGGGGTTAGCGTTAGGTTTAGGGTTAGGGAACGGGTTAGGGTTAGGGTTAGGGGATACGGTTAGGGTTAGGGTTAGGGTACGGGTTAGGGTTAGGGTACGGGTTAGGGTTAGGGTTAGGGTTAGTGTTAGGGATAGAGTTAGGGTACAGGTTAGGGTTAGGGTACGGGTTAGGGTTAGGGTGAGGTTTAGGGTTAGGGTTAGCATACCATTTAGGGTTAGGATTAGGGTTAGGGTTAGTGTTAGTGTACGGGTTAGGGTTATGGTACGGGTTAGGGTTAGGTTTAGGGTACGGGTTAGGGTTAGGGTTAGGGTTAGGGTTAGGATACGGGTTAGGGTTAGTGTTAGGGTTAGGGTTAGTGTTAGGTTTAGCGTACGGGTTAGGGTTAGGTTTAGGGTACGGGTTAGGGTTAGGGTTAGGGTTAGGGTTAGGGTACGGGTTAGGGTTAGGGTACGGGTTAGGGTTAGGTTTAGGGTACGGGTTAGGGTTAGGGTTAGGGTTAGGGTTAGGATACGGGTTAGGGTTAGTGTTAGGGTTAGGGTTAGTGTTAGGTTTAGCGTACGGGTTAGGGTTAGGTTTAGGGTACGGGTTAGGGTACGGGTTAGGGTTAGGGTTAGGGTTAGGGTACGGTTTAGGGTTAGGTTAGGGTACGGATTAGGGTTAGGGTTAGGGTTAGGGTTAGGGTTAGGTTATGGGTTAGGGTTAGGTTTAGGGTTAGTGTTAGGGTTAGGGTTAGGGTTAGGGTTAGTGTACGTGTTAGGTTTAGGGTACGGGTTAGGGTTAGGGTTAGGGTTAGTGTTAGGGTTAGGAAAGGGTTAGGGTTAGGGTTAGGGTTAGGGTACGGGTTAGGGTTAGGTTTAGGGTACGGGTTAGGGTTAGGGTTAGGGTTAGGGTTAGGTTTAAGATACGGGTTAGGGTTAGTATAACGTTAGGGGTTAGGGGTTAGGGTTAGGGTTAGGGTTAGGGTGATGGTTAGGGTACGGGTTAGGGTACGGGTTAGGGTTAGGGTAGGGGTTAGTGTTAGGGTTAGGGTTAGGGTTAGGGTACAGGTTAGGGTTAGGGTTAGGGTTAGGGTACGGGTTTGGGTTAGGGTACGGGTTAGGATACGGGTTAGGGTGAGGGTTAGGGTTAGGGTTAGGTTTAGGAAAGGATTAGGGTTAGGGTTAGGGTACGGGTTAGGTTTAGGGTTAGGGTTAGGGTACGGAGTATGGTTAGGGTACGGGGTAGGGTTAGGGTACGGGTTAGGGTACGGGTTAGGGTTAGGGTTAGGTTTAGGTTACGGTTTAGGGTTAGGGTCCTGGTTAGGGTTATGGTTAGGGTACTGGTTAGGGTTAGGGTTAGGGTACGGGTTAGGGTTAGGCTTAGGTTAGGGTACGGGTTAGGGTTAGGGTTGGGTTAGGGTTAGGGTTAGGGTTAGGGTTAGGGTTAGGGTTAGGTTACAGGTTAGGGTTAGGGTTAGGGTTAGGGTACGGGTTTGGGTTAGGGTACGGGTTAGGGTACGGGTTAGGGTGAGGGTTAGGGTTAGGGTTAGGTTTAGGAAAGGATTAGGGTTAGGGTTAGGGTACGGGTTAGGGTTAGGGTTAGGGTTAGGGTACGGAGTATGGTTAGGGTACGGGGTAGGGTTAGGGTACGGGTTAGGGTACGGGTTAGGTTTAGGGTTAGGTTTAGTTTACGGTTTAGGGTTAGGGTCCTGGTTAGGGTTATGGTTAGGGTACTGGTTAGGGTTAGGGTTAGGGTACGGGTTAGGGTTAGGCTTAGGTTACGGTACGGGTTAGGGTTAGGGTTGGGTTAGGGTTAGGGTTAGGGTTAGGGTTAGGGTACGGGTTAGGGTTAGGGTACGGGTTAGGGTACGAAATAGGTTAGGGTTAGGGTTAGGGTTAGGGTACGGGTTAGGGTTAGGGTACGGGTTAGGGTTAGGTTTAGGGTACGGGTTAGGGTTAGGGTTAGGGTTAGGGTTAGGATACGGGTTAGGGTTAGTGTTAGGGTTAGGGTTAGTGTTAGGTTTAGCGTACGGGTTAGGGTTAGGTTTAGGGTACGGGTTAGGGTACGGGTTAGGGTTAGGGTTAGGGTTAGGGTTAGGGTACGGGTTAGGGTTAGGTTAGGGTACGGATTAGGGTTAGGGTTAGGGTTAGGGTATGGGTTAGGGTTAGGGTTAGGGTTAGTGTTAGGGTTATGGTTAGCGTACGGGTTAGGGTTAGGGTTAGGGTTAGGGTACGGGTTAGGGTTAGGGTTAGGGTTAGTGTTAGGGTTAGGGTTAGCGTACGGGTTAGGGTTAGGGTTAGGGTTAGTGTACGGGTTAGGTTTAGGGTACGGGTTAGGGTTAGGGTTAGGGTTAGTGTTAGGGTTAGGAAAGGGTTAGGGTTAGGGTTAGGGTTAGGGTACGGGTTAGGGTTAGGTTTAGGGTACGGGTTAGGGTTAGGGTTAGGGTTAGGGTTAGGTTTAGGATACGGGTTAGGGTTAGGATAACGTTAGGGGTTAGGGTTAGGGTTAGGGTTAGGGTTAGGGTGATGGTTAGGGTACGGGTTAGGGTACGGGTTAGGGTTAGGGTACGGGTTAGTGTTAGGGTTAGGGTTAGGGTTAGGGTACAGGTTAGGGTTAGGGTTAGGGTTAGGGTACGGGTTTGGGTTAGGGTACGGGTTAGGGTACGGGTTAGGGTACGGGTTAGGGTACGGGTTAGGGTTAGGCTTAGGTTAGGGTACGGGTTAGGGTTAGGGTTGGTTTAGGGGTTAGGGTTAGGGTTAGGGTACGGGTTAGGGTAAGGGTACGGGTTTGGTACGAATTAGGGTTAGGGTTAGGGTTAGGGTTAGGGTACGGTTTAGGGTTAGGGTACGGGTTATGGTTAGGGTTAGGGTACTGGTTAGGGTTAGGGTTAGGGTTAGGGTACGGGTTAGGTTTAGGGTTAGGTTTAGGGTACGGCTTAGGGTTAGGGTACGGGTTAGGTTTAGGTTTAGGGTATGGGTTAGAGTTAGGGTTAGGGTTAGGGTAAGGGTACGGGTTAGGGTTAGGGTTCGGGTTAGGGTACGGTTTAGGGTATGGGTTAAGGTTAGGGTTAGGGTTAGGGTACGAGTTAGGTTTAGGGTTAGGGGTTAGCGTTAGGGTTAGGGTTAGGGTACGGGTTAGGGTTATGGGATAGGGTTAGGGTTAGGGTTAGGGTACGCGTTAGGGTTAGGGTACGGGTTAGGGTTAGGGTTAGGGTTAGGTTTAGGGTACGGGTTAGGGTTAGGGTACGGGTTAGGGTTACGGTTAGGGTACGGGTTAGGGTTAGGTTTAGGGGTTAGGGTTAGGGTTAGGGTTAGTGTTAGGGATAGGGTTAGGGTACAGGTTAGGGTTAGGGTACGGGTTAGGGTTAGGGTGAGGTTTAGGGTTAGGGTTAGCATACAGGTTAAGGTTAGGATTAGGGTTAGGGTTAGTGTTAGCGTACGGGTTAGGGTTATGGTACGGGTTAGGGTTAGGGTTAGGGTTAGGTTAGGGTTAGGGTTAGGAAAGGGTTAGGGTTAGGATTAGGGTTAGGGTTAGGGTACGGGTTAAGGTTAGGGTTAGGGTTAGGGTTAGGGTACGAGTTAGGTTTAGGGTTAGGGGTTAGCGTTAGGGTTAGGGTTAGGGTACGGGTTAGGGTTAGGGTTAGGTTTAGGGTTAGGGTTAGGGGTTAGGGTTAGGGTTAGGGTTAGGGTACGGTTTAGGGTACGGGTTAGGGTTAGGGTTAGGGTTAGGGTTAGGGTTAGGGGTTAGGGTTAGGGTTAGGGTTTGGGTTAGGTTTAGGGTTAGGGTACGGGTAAGGGTTAGGTTTAGGGTTAGGGTTAGGGTCCGGGTTAGGGTTAGGGTTAGTGTTAGGGTTAGGGTATGGGTTAAGTTTAGTGTTAGGGTTAGGGTTAGGGTTGGGGTACGTGTTAGGGTTAGGGTAGGGTACGGATTAAGTTTAGGGTTAGGGTTAGGGTTAGGGTTAGGGTACGGGTTAGGTTTAGGGTTAGGGTTAGTGTTAGGGTTAGGGTTAGCGTACGGGTTAGGGTTAGGAAAGGGTTAGGTTTAGGGTTAGGGTTAGGGTTAGGGTACGGGTTAAGGTTAGGGTTAGGGTACGGGTTAGGGTTAGGGTTAGTGTTAGGGTTAGGGTTAAGGTACGGGTTAGGGTTAGGGTTAGGGTACGGTTTAGGGTTAGGGTACGGGTTAGGGTACGGGTTAGGCTGAGGGTTAAGTTTAGGGTACGGTTTAGGGTTAGGGTACTAGTTAGGGTTAGGGGTAGGTACTGGTTAGGGTTAGGGTAAGGGCACGGGTTAGGGTTAGGTTTAGGGTTAGGGTTAGGGTACGGGTTAGGGTTAGGGTTAGGGTTAGGGTTAGGGTACGGGTTAAGTTTAGGTTTAGGGTTAGGGTTAGGGTTAGGGTACGGGTTAGGGTGAGGCTAGGGTACGGATTAGGGTTAGGGTTAGGTTTAGGGTTAGGGTTAGGGTTTGGGTTAGGGTTAGGGTTAGGGTTAGAGTTAGGGTTAGGGTTAGGGTTAGCGTACGGGTTAGGGTTAGGGTTAGGGTTAGGGTACGGGTTAGGTTTAGGGTACGGGTTAGGGTTAGGGTTAGGGTTAGGAAAGGGTTAGGGTTAGGGTGATGGTTAGTGTACGGGTTAGGGTACGGGTTAGGGTTAGGGTACGGGTTAGTGTTAGGGTTATGGTTAGGGTTAGGGTACGGGTTAGGGTTAGGGTTAGGGTTAGTGTACGAGTTAGGTTTAGGGTTAGGGGTTAGCGTTAGGGTTAGGGTTAGGGTACGGGGTTAGGGTTAGGGTTAGGGTTTGGGTTAGGGGTTAGGGTTAGGGTTAGGGTTAGGGTTAGGGTACGGTTTAGGGTACGGGTTAGGGTTAGGGTTAGGGTACGGGGTAGGGTTAGGGTTAGGTTTAGGGTTAGGGTTAGGGTACGGGTTAGGGTTAGGGTTTGGGTTAGGTTTAGGGCTAGGGTACGGGTAAGGGTTAGGTTTAGGGTTAGGGTTAGGGTACGGGTTAGGGTTAGGGTTAGTGTTAGGGTTAGGGTATGGGTTAAGTTTAGGGATAGGGTATGGGTTAAGTTTAGGGTTAGGGTTAGGGTTAGTGTTAGGGTACGTGTTAGGGTTAGGGTTAGGTTTAGGGTTAGGGTTAGGGTTTGGGTTAGGGTTAGGGTTAGGGTTAGGGTTAGGGTTAGTGTTAGGTTTAGCGTACGGGTTAGGGTTAGGTTTAGGGGTACGGGTTAGGGTTAGGTTTAGGGTACGGGTTAGGGTTAGGGTTAGGGTTAGGGTTAGGATACGGGTTAGGGTTAGTGTTAGGGTTAGGGTTAGTGTTAGGTTTAGCGTACGGGTTAGGGTTAGGTTTAGGGTACGGGTTAGGGTACGGGTTAGGGTTAGGGTTAGGGTTAGGGTTAGGGTACGGGTTAGGGTTAGGTTAGGGTACGGATTAGGGTTAGGGTTAGGGTTAGGGTTAGGGTTAGGGTATGGGTTAGGGTTAGGGTTAGGGTTAGTGTTAGGGTTATGGTTAGCGTACGGGTTAGGGTTAGGGTTAGTGTTAGGGTACGGGTTAGGGTTAGGTTTAGGGTTAGTGTTAGTAGGGTTAGGGTTAGCGTACGGGTTAGGGTTAGGGTTAGGGTTAGTGTACGGGTTAGGTTTAGGGTACGGGTTAGGGTTAGGGTTAGGGTTAGGGTTAGGAAAGGGTTAGGGTTAGGTTTAGGGTTAGGGTACGGGTTAGGGTTAGGTTTAGGGTACGGGTTAGGGTTAGGGTTAGGGGTTAGGGTTAGGGTTAGGATACGGGTTAGGGTTAGGATAACGTTAGGGGTTAGGGTTAGGGTTAGGGTTAGGGTTAGGGTGATGGTTAGGGTACGGGTTAGGGTACGGGTTAGGGTTAGGGTAGGGGTTAGTGTTAGGGTTAGGGATAGGGTTAGGGAACAGGTTAGGGTTAGGGTTAGGGTTAGGGTACGGGTTTGGGTTAGGGTACGGGTTAGGGTACGGGTTAGGGTGAGGGTTAGGGTTAGGGTTAGGTTTAGGAAAGGATTAGGGTTAGGGTTAGGGTTAGGTTTAGGTTACGGTTTAGGGTTAGGGTCCTGGTTAGGGTTATGGTTAGGGTACTGGTTAGGGTTAGGGTTAGGGTTACGGTTTAGGGTTAGGCTTAGGTTAGGGTACGGGTTAGGGTTAGGGTTGGGTTAGGGTTAGGGTTAGGGTTAGGGTTAGGGTACGGGTTAGGGTTAGGTTTAGGGTACGGGTTAGGGTACGGGTTAGGGTTAGGGTTAGGGTTAGGGTTAGGGTTAGGGTACGGGTTAGGGTTAGGTTAGGGTACGTATTAGGGTTAGGGTTAGGGTTAGGGTACGGGTTAGGGTTAGGTTAGGGTACGGATTAGGGTTAGGGTTAGGGTTAGGGTTAGGGTTAGGGTATGGGTTAGGGTTAGGGTTAGGGTTAGTGTTAGGTTTAGGGTTAGCGTACGGGTTAGGGTTAGGGTTAGGGTTAGGGTACGGGTTAGGGTTAGGGTTAGGGTTAGTGTTAGGGTTAGGGTTAGCGTACGGGTTAGGGTTAGGGTTAGGGTTAGTGTACGGGTTAGGTTTAGGGTACGGGTTAGGGTTAGGGTTAGGGTTAGGGTTAGGAAAGGGTTAGGGTTAGGGTTAGGGTTAGGGTACGGGTTAGGGTTAGGGTTAGGGTTAGGGTTAGGTTTAGGATACGAGTTAGGGTTAGGATAACGTTAGGGGTTAGGGGTTAGGGTTAGGGTTAGGGTAGGGTGATGGTTAGGGTACGGGTTAGGGTACGGGTTAGGGTTAGGGTACGGGTTAGTGTTAGGGTTAGGGTTAGGGTTAGGGTACAGGTTAGGTTTAGGGTTAGGGTTAGGGTTAGGGTACGGGTTTGGGTTAGGGTACGGGTTAAGGTACGGGTTAGGGTGAGGGTTAGGGTTAGGGTTAGGTTTAGGAAAGGATTAGGGTTAGGGTTAGGGTACGGGTTAGGGTTAGGGTTAGGGTTAGGGTACGGAGTATGGTTAGGGTACGGGATAGGGTTAGGGTACGGGTTAGGGTACGGGTTAGGGTTAGGGTTAGGTTTAGGTTACGGTTTAGGGTTAGGGTCCTGGTTAGGGTTATGGTTAGGGTACTGGTTAGGGTTAGGGTTAGGGTACGGGTTAGGGTTAGGCTTAGGTTAGGGTACGGGTTAGGGTTATGGTTGGGTAGGGTTAGGGTTAGGTTTAGGGTACGGGTTAGGTTAGGGTACGGGTTAGGGTACGAATTAGGGTTAGGGTTAGGGGTTAGGGTTAGGGTACGGGTTAGGGTTAGGTTACGGGTTATGGTTAGGGTTAGGGTACTGGTTAGGGTTAGGGTTAGGGTTAGGGTTAGGGTACGGGTTAGGGTTAGGGTTAGGTTTAGGGTACGGCTTAGGGTTAGGGTACGGGTTAGGGTTAGGATTAGGGTACGGGTTAGAGTTAGGGTTAGGGTTAGGGTAAGGGTACGGGTTAGGGTTAGGGTTCGGGTTAGTGTACTGTTTAGGGTATGGGTTAGGGTTAGGGTTAGGGTTAGGGTACGAGTTAGGTTTAGGGTTAGGGGTTAGCGTTAGGGTTAGGGTTAGAGTACGGGTTAGGGTTAGGGTTATGGGATAGGGTTAGGGTTAGGGTTAGGGTACGGGTTAGGGTTAGGGTACGGGTTAGGGTTAGGGTTAGGGTTAGGTTTAGGGTACGGGTTAGGGTTAGGGTACGGGTTAGGGTTACGGTTAGGGTATGGGTTAGGGTTAGGTTTAGGGGTTAGGGTTAGGGTTAGGGTTAGTGTTAGGGATAGGGTTAGGGTACAGGTTAGGGTTAGGGTACGGGTTAGGGTTAGGGTGATGTTTAGGGTTAGGGTTAGCATACAGGTTAAGGTTAGGATTAGGGTTAGGGTTAGTGTTAGCGTACTGGTTAGGGTTATGGTACGGGTTAGGGTTAGGGTTAGGGTTAGGGTTAGGGTTAGGAAAGGGTTAGGGTTAGGATTAGGGTTAGGGTTAGGGTACGGGTTAAGGTTAGGGTTAGGGTTAGGGTTAGGGTACGAGTTAGGTTTAGGGTTAGGGGTTAGCGTTAGGGTTAGGGTTAGGGTACGGGTTAGGGTTAGGGTTAGGGTTAGGGTTAGGGTTAGGGTTAGGGGTTAGGGTTAGGGTTAGGGTTAGTGTACGGTTTAGGGTACGGGTTAGGGTTAGGGTTAGGGTTAGGGTTAGGGTTAGGTGTTAGGGTTAGGGTTAGGGTTTGGGTTAGGTTTAGGGTTAGGGTACGGGTAAGGGTTAGGTTGAGGGTTAGGGTTAGGGTCCGGGTTAGGGTTAGGGTTAGTGTTAGGGTTAGGGTATGGGTTAAGTTTAGGGTTAGGGTTAGGGTTAGGGTTAGGGTACGTGTTAGGGTTAGGGTTAGGGTACGGATTAGGTTTAGGGTTAGGGTTAGGGTTAGGGTTAGGGTACGGGTTAGGTTTAGGGTTAGGGTTAGTGTTAGGGTTAGGGTTAGCGTACGGGTTAGGGTTAGGAAAGGGTTAGGGTTAGGGTTAGGGTTAGGGTTAGGGTTAGGGTACGGGTTAAGGTTAGGGTTAGGGTACGGGTTAGGGTTAGGGTTAGTGTTAGGGTTAGGGTTAAGGTACGGGTTAGGGTTAGGGTTAGGGTACGGTTTAGGGTTAGGGTACGGGTTAGGGTACGGGTTAGGGTGAGGGTTAGGTTTAGGGTACGGTTTAGGGTTAGGGTACTTGTTAGGGTTAGGGGTAGGTACTGGTTAGGGTTAGGGTACGGGTACGCGTTAGGGTTAGGTTTAGGGTTAGGGTTAGGGTACGGGTTAGGGTTAGGGTTGGGGTTAGGGTTAGGGTACGGGTTAAGTTTAGGTTTAGGGTTAGGGTTAGGGTTAGGGTACGGGTTAGGGTTAGGCTAGGGTACGGATTAGGGTTAGGGTTAGGTTTAGGGTTAGGGTTAGGGTTTGGGTTAGGGTTAGGGTTAGGGTTAGAGTTAGGGTTAGGGTTAGGGTTAGCGTACGGGTTAGGGTTAGGGTTAGGGTTAGGGTACGGATTAGGTTTAGGGTACGGGTTAGGGTTAGGGTTAGGGTTAGGAAAGGGTTAGGGTTAGGGTGATGGTTAGTGTACGGGTTAGGGTACGGGTTAGGGTTAGGGTACGGGTTAGTGTTAGGGTTATGGTTAGGGTTAGGGTACAGGTTAGGGTTAGGGTTAGGGTTAGTGTACGAGTTAGTTTTAGGGTTAGGGGTTAGCGTTAGGGTTAGGGTTAGGGTACGGGTTAGGGTTAGGGTTAGGGTTTGGGTTAGGGGTTAGGGTTAGGGTTAGGGTTAGTGTTAGGGTACGGTTTAGGGTACGGGTTAGGGTTAGGGTTAGGGTTAGGGTTAGGGTACGGGTTAGGGTTAGGGTTAGGTTTATGGTTAGGGTTAGGGTACGGGTTAGGGTTAGGGTTTGGGTTAGGTTTAGGGTTAGGGTACGGGTAAGGGTTAGGTTTAGGGTTAGGGTTAGGGTACGGGTTAGGGTTAGGGTTAGGGTTAGTGTTAGGGTTAGGGTTAGCGTACGGGTTAGGGTTAGGGTTAGGGTTAGGGTACGGGTTAGGTTTAGGGTACGGGTTAGGGTTAGGGTTAGGGTTAGGGTTAGGGTTAGGGTTAGGAAAGGGTTAAGTTTAGGGTTAGGGTTAGGGTACGGGTTAGGGTTAGGTTTAGGGTCCGGGTTAGGGTTAGGGTTAGGGTTAGGGTTAGGTTTAGGATACGGGTTAGGGTTAGGATAGGGTTAGGGTTTAGGGGTAAGGGTTAGGGTTATGGTTAGGGTGATGGTTAGGGTACGGGTTAGGGTACGGGTTAGGGTTAGTGTACGGGTTAGTGTTAGGGTTAGGGTTAGGGTTAGGGTACGGGTTAGGGTTAGGGTTAGGGTTAGGGTTAGGGTACGGGTTAGGGTTAGGGTACGGGTTAGGGTACGGGTTAGGGTGAGGGTTAGGGTTAGGGTTAGGTTTAGGAAAGGATTAGGGTTAGGGTTAGGGTACGGGTTAGGGTTAGGGTTAGGGTTAGGGTACGGAGTATGGTTAGGGTACGGGGTAGGGTTAGGGTACGGGTTAGGGTACGGGTTAGGGTTAGGGTTAGGTTTAGGGTACGGTTTAGGTTTAGGGTCCTGGTTAGGGTTAGGGTTAGGGTACTGGTTAGGTTTAGGGTTAGGGTACGGGTTAGGGTTAGGCTTAGGATTAGGGTACGGGTTAGGGTTAGGGTTGGGTTAGGGTTAGGGTTAGGGTACGGGTTAGGGTTAGGGTACGGGTTTGGGTACGAATTAGGGTTAGGGTTTGGGTTAGATTAGGATACGGGTTAGGTTTAGGGTACGGGTTATGGTTAGGGTTAGGGTACTGGTTAGCGTTAGGGTTAGGTTTAGGGTTAGGGTTAGGGTACGGGTTAGGGTTAGGGTTAGGTTTAGGGTACGGGTTAGGGTTAGGTTTTGGGTTAGTGTTAGGGTACGGTTAGGGTTAGGGTATGGGTTAGGTTTAGGTTTAGGGTACGGGTTAGGGTTAGGGTTAGGGTTAGTGTTAGGATACGGGTTAGGGTTAGGGTAGGGTTAGGGTTAGTGTTAGGGTTAGCGTACGGGTTAGGGTTAGGTTTAGGGTAAGGTTTAGGGTACGGGTTAGGGTTAGGGTTAGGGTTAGGGTTAGGTTTATGGTACGGGTTAGGGTTAGGGTTAGGGTTAGGATTAGTGTTAGGGTACGGGTTAGGGTACGTGTTAGGGTTAGGGTACCGGTTAGGGTTAGGGTACGGGTTAGGGTTAGGGTTAGGGTACGGGTTAGGGTTAGTGTTAAGGGTTAGGGTTAGGGTTAGGGTTAGGGTTAGGGTTAGATTTAGGATACGGGTTAGGGTTAGGGTTAGGGGTTAGGGGTTAGGGTTAGGGTTAAGGTTAGGGTGAGGGTTAGGGTTAGGGTTAGGGTACGGGTTAGGGTTAGGGTACGGGTTAGTGTTAGGGTTACGGTTAGGGTTAGGGTACGGGTTAGGGTTAGGTTTAGGGTTAGGGTACGGGTTAGGGTTAGGGTACGGGTTAGGGTACGGGTTAGGGTGAGGGTTAGGGTTAGGGTTAGGTTTAGGGAAGGATTAGGGTTAGGGTTAGGGTACGGAGTATGGTTAGGGTACGGCTAGGGTTAGGGTACGGGTTAGGGTACGAGTTAGGGTTAGGTTTAGGGTACGGGTTAGGTTTAGGATTGGGTTGGGGTTTGGGTTAGGGTTAGGGTACGGGTTAGGTTTAGGGTACGGCTTAGGGTACGGGTTAGGGTTAGGGTTAGGTTTAGGATACGGGTTAGGGTTAGGGTTAGGGTTAGGGGTTAGGGGTTAGGTTTAGGTTTAGGGTACGTGTTAGGGTTAGGGTTAGGTTTAGGGTACGGGTTAGGGTTAGGGTTAGGGTTAGGGTTAGGGTACGGGTTAGGGTTAGGGTACGGGTTAGGGTTAGGTTTAGGGTACGGGTTAGGGTTAGGGTTAGGGTTAGGGTTAGGATACGGGTTAGGGTTAGGGTTAGGGTTAGTGTTAGGTTTAGCGTACGGTTTAAGGTTAGGTTTAGGGTACGGGTTAGGGTACGGGTTAGGGTTAGGTTTAGGGTTAGGGTTAGGGTACGGGTTAGGGTTAGGTTAGGGTACGGATTAGGTTTAGGGTTAGGGTTAGGGTTAGGGTTAGGGTATGGGTTAGGGTTAGGGTTAGGGTTAGTGTTAGGGTTATGGTTAGCGTACGGGTTAGGGTTAGGGTTAGGTTTAGGGTACAGGTTAAGTTTAGGGTTAGGGTTAGTGTTAGGGTTAGGGTTAGCGTACGGTTTAGGGTTAGGGTTAGGGTTAGGGTACGGGTTAGGTTTAGGGTACGGGTTAGGGTTAGGGTTAGGGTTAGGGTTAGGTTTAGGGTTATGGTTAGGAAAGGTTTAGGGTTAGGGTTAGGGTTAGGGTACGGGTTAGGGTTAGGTTTAGGGTACGGGTTAGGGTTAGGGTTAGGTTTAGGGTTAGGTTTAGGATACGGGTTAGAGTTAGGATAACGTTAGGGGTTAGGGGTTAGGTTTAGGTTTAGGGTTAGAGTGATGGTTAGGGTACGGGTTAGGGTACGGGTTAGGGATAGGGTACGGTTTAGTGTTAGGGTTAGGGTTAGGGTTAGGTTTAGGGTTAGGGTTAGGGTACGGGTTAGGGTTAGGGTACGGGTTAGGGTACGGGTTAGGGTGAGGGTTAGGGTTAGGGTTAGGTTTTGGAAAGGATTAGGGTTAGGGTTAGGGTACGGGTTAGGGTTAGGATTAGGGTTAGGGTACGGGTTAGGGTTAGGGTTAGGGTTAGGGTTAGGGTACGGGTTAGGGTTAGGGTTAGGGTTAGGGTTAGGGGTTAGGGTTAGGGTTAGGGTTAGGGTTAGGGTACGGTTTAGGGTACGGGTTAGGGTTAGGGTTAGGTTTAGGGTTAGGGTACGGGTTAGGGTTTGAGTTAGGTTTAGGGTTAGGGTTAGGGTACGGGTTAGGGTTAGGGTTAGGGTTAGGGTACGGAGTATGGTTAGGGTACGGGGTAGGGTTAGGGTACGGGTTAGGGTACGGGTTAGGGTTAGTGTTAGGTTTAGGGTACGGCTTAGGGTTAGGGTCCTGGTTAGGGTTAGGGTTAGGGTACTGGTTAGGGTTAGGGTTAGGGTACGGGTTAGGGTTAGGCTTAGGTTAGGGTACGGGTTAGGGTTAGTGTTGGGTTAGTGTTAGGGTTAGGGTTAGGGTACGGGTTAGGGTTAGGGTACGGGTAGGGTACGAATTAGGGTTAGGGTTTGGGTTAGGGTTAGGGTACGGGTTAGGGTTAGGGTACGGGTTATGGTTAGGGTTAGGGTACTGGTTAGGGTTAGGGTTAGGGTTAGGGTTAGGGTTAGGGTACGGGTTAGGGTTAGGGATAGGTTTAGGGTACGGGTTAGGGTTAGGGTACGGGTTAGGGTTAGGTTTAGGGTACGGGTTAGAGTTAGGGTTAGGGTTAGGGTAAGGGTACGGGTTAGGGTTAGGGTTAGGGTTAGGGTACGGTTTAGGGTATGGGTTAGGGTTAGGGTTAGGGTTAGGGTACGAGTTAGGTTTAGGGTTAGGGGTTAGCGTTAGGGTTAGGGTTAGGGTATGGGTTAGTGTTAGGGTTATGGGATAGGGTTAGGGTTAGGGTTAGGGTACGGGTTAGGTTTAGGGTACGGGTTAGGGTTAGGGTTAGGGTTAGGTTTAGGGTACGGGTTAGGGTTAGGGTACGGGTTAGGGTTATGGTTAGGCTACGGGTTAGGGTTAGGTTTAGGGGTTAGGGTTAGGGTTAGGGTTAGTGTTAGGGATAGGGTTAGGGTACAGGTTAGGGTTAGGGTAAGGGTTAGGGTTAGGGTGAGGTTTAGGGTTAGGGTTAGCATACAGGTTAGGGTTAGGATTTGGGTTAGGGTTAGTGTTAGCGTACGGGTTAGGGTTATGGTACGGGTTAGGGTTAGGGTTAGGGTTAGGGTTAGGGTTAGGTTTAGGGTCAGGAAAGGGTTAGGGTTAGGATTAGGGTTAGGGTTAGGGTACGGGTTAAGGTTAGGGTTCGGGTACGGGTTAGGGTTAGGGTTAGGGTTAGGGTTAGGGTACGGGTTAGGGTTAGGGTTAGGGTACGGGTTAGAGTTAGGGTTAGTGGATAAGGTTAGGTTTAGGGTTAGGTTACGGGGTGGGTTAGGGTACGGGTTAGTGTTAGGGTTAGGGTTAGGTTTAGGGTACGGGTTAGGGTTAGGGTACGGGTTGGGGTTATGGTTAGGTAACGGGTTAGGTTTAGGGTTAGGGGTTAGGGTTAGGGTTAGGGTTAGGGTTAGTGTTAGGGTTAGGTTTAGAGTACGGGTTAGGTTTAGGATATGGGTTAGGGTTAGGGTGAGTGTTAGGGTTAGGGTTAGCATACGGGTTAGGGTTAGGATTAGGGTTAGGGTTAGTGTTAGTGTACGGGTTAGGGTTAGAGTACGGGTTAGGGTTAGGGTTAGCGTTAGGGTTAGGGTTAGGGTTAGGAAAGGGTTAGGGTTAGGATTAGGGTTAGGGTTAGGGTACGGGTTAAGGTTAGGGTTAGGGTACGTGTTAGGGTTAGGGTTAGGATTAGGGTTAGGGTTAGGGTACGGGTTAGGGTACGGGTTAGGGTTAGGGTTAGGGTTAGGTTTTAGGGTTAGGTTTAGGGTTAGGGTTAGGGTACGGGTTAGGGTTAGGGTTTGGTTTAGGTTTAGGGTTAGGGTACGGGTTAGTGTTAGGTTTAGGGTTAGGGTTAGGGTACGGGTTAGGGTTAGGGTTAGGGTTAGTGTTAGGGTACGGGTTAAGTTTAGGGTTAGGGTTAGGTTTAGGGTTAGGGTACGGGTTAGGGGTAGGGTTAGGGTACGGATTAGGGTTAGGGTTAGGGTTAGGGTTAGGGTTATGGTAAGGGTTAGGGTTAGGGTTAGGGTTAGTGTTAGGGTTAGCGTTAGCGTACTGGTTAGGGTTAGGTTTAGGGTTAGGGTTAGGGTACGGGTTAGGTTTAGGGTACGGTTTAGGGTTAGGGTTAGGGTTAGGGTTAGGGTTAGTAAAGGGTTAGGGTTAGGGTTACGGTTAGGGTTAGGGTACGGGTTAGGGTTAGGTTTAGGGTACGGTTTAGGGTTATGGTTAGGGAACGGGTTAGGGTTAGGGTTAGGGTTTAGGGTTAGGGTTAGGGTTAGTGTTAGGGTTAGGGTTAGGGTACGGGTTAGGGTTAGGATACGGGTTAGGGTTAGGGTGAGTGTTATGGTGAGGGTTAGCATACGGGTTAGTGTTAGGATTAGGGTTAGGGTTAGTGTTAGGGTACGGGTTAGGGTTAGGGTACAGATTAGGGATAGGGTGAGTGTTAGGGTTAGGGTTAGCATACGGGTTAGGTCTAGGATTAGGTTTAGGGTTAGTGTTAGGGTACGGGTTAGGGTTAGGGTTCGGGTTAGGGTTAGCGTTAGGGTTAGGGTTAGGGTTAGGAAAGGGTTAGGGTTAGGATTAGGGTTAGGGTTAGGGTACGGGTTAAGGTTAGGGTTAGGGTACGGGTTAGGGTTAGGGTTAGGGTTAGGGTTAGGGTTAGGGTACGGGTTAGGGTACGGGTTAGGGTTAGGGTTAGGGTTAGGGGTTAGGGTTAGGGTTAGTGTTAGGGTACGGGTTAGGGGTAGGGTTAGGGTACAGATTAGGGTTAGGGTTAGGGTTAGGGTTAGGGTTATGGTACGGGTTAGGGTTAGGGTACGGGTTAGTGTTAGGGTTAGGGTTAGGGTTAGGGTACGGGTTAGGGTTAGGGTTAGGGTTAGGGTACGGTTTAGGGTTAGGGTACGGGTTAGGGTACGGGTTAGTGTGAGGGTAAGCTTTAGGGTATGGTTTAGGGTTAGGGTACTGGTTAGGGTTAGGGTTAGGGTAATGGTTAGGGTTAGGGTTAGGGTACGGGTTAGGGTCAGGTTTAGGGTTAGGGTTAGGGTACGGGTTAGGGTTAGGGTTAGGGTTAGGGTTATGGTTAGGGTACGGGTTAAGTTTAGGGTTAGGGTTAGGGTTAGGGTTAGGGCACGGGTTAGGGTTAGGCTAGTGTACGGATTAGGGTTAGGGTTAGGGTTAGGGTTAGGTTTAGGGTATGGGTTAGGGTTAGGGTTATGGTTAGTGTTAGGGTTAGGGTTAGCGTACGGGTTAGGTTTAGGGTTAGGGTTAGGGTACGGGTTAGGTTTAGGGTACGGGTTAGGGTTAGGGTTAGGGTTATGGTTAGGGTTAGGGTTAGGAAAGGTTTAGGGTTAGGGTTAGGGTTAGGGTATGGGTTAGGGTTAGGTTTAGGGTACGGGTTAGGGTTAGGGTTAGGATTAGGGTTAGGTATAGGATACGGGTTAGGGTTAGGATAGGGTTAGGGGTTAAGGGTTAGGGTACGGGTTAGGGTTAGGGTACGGGTTAGTGTTAGGGTTAGGGTTAGGGTACGGGTTAGGGTTAGGGTACGGGTTAGGGTACGGGTTAGGGTTAGGGTTAGGTTTAGGAAAGGATTAGGGTTAGGGTTAGGGTACGGGTTAGGGTTAGGGTTAGGGTTAGGGTACGGAGTATGGTTAGGGTACGGTGTAGGGTTAGGGTACGGGTTAGGGTTAGGGTTAGGGTTAGGTTTAGGGTACGGTTTAGGTTTAGGGTCCTGGTTAGGGTTAATGTTAGGGTACTGGTTAGTTTTAGGGTTAGGGTACGGGTTAGGGTTAGGCTTAGGGTTAGGGTTAGGTTTAGGGTACGGGTTAGGGTACGGGTTAGGGTTAGGGTTAGGGTTAGGGGTTAGGGTTACTGTTAGGTTTAGGGTACGGTTTAGGGTATGGGTTAGGGTTAGGGTTAGGGTTAGGGTTAGGTTAAGGGTTAGGGTCAGGGTTAGGGTTAGGGTTAGGGTTAGGGTACGGGTTAGGGTTAGGGTTTGGGTTAGGGTTAGGGTTAGGGTACGGGTTAGGGTTAGGTTTAGGTTTAGGGTTAGGGTACGGGTTAGGGTTAGGGTTAGGGGTAGTGTTAGGGTACGGGTTAAGTTTAGGGTTAGGGTTAGGGTTAGGGTACGGGTTAGGGGTAGGGTTAGGGTACGGATTAGGGTTAGGGTTAGGGTTAGGGTTAGGGTTATGGTACGGGTTAGGGTTAGGGTACGGGTTAGTGTTAGGGTTAGGGTTAGGGTACGGGTTAGGGTTAGGGTTAGGGTTAGGGTACGGTTTAGGGTTAGGGTACGGGTTAGTGTACGGGTTAGTGTGAGGGTAAGGTTTAGGGTATGGTTTAGGGTTAGGGTACTGGTTAGGGTTAGGGTTAGGGTACTGGTTAGGGTTAGGGTTAGGGTACGGGTTAGGGTCAGGTTTAGGGTTAGGGTTAGGGTACGGGTTAGGTTTAGGGTTAGGGTTAGGGTTAGGGTTAGGGTACGGGTTAAGTTTAGGGTTAGGGTTAGGGTTAGGGTTAGGGTTAGGGCACGGGTTAGGGTTAGGCTAGGGTACGGATTAGGGTTAGGGTTAGGGTTAGGGTTAGGTTTAGGGTATGGGTTAGGGTTAGGGTTAGTGTTAGTGTTAGGGTTAGGGTTAGCGTACGGGTTAGGTTTAGGGTTAGGGTTAGGGTACGGGTTAGGTTTAGGGTTAGGTTTAGGAAAGGATTAGGGTTTGGGTTAGGGTACGGGTTAGGGTTAGGTTTAGGGTTAGGGTACGGAGTATGGTTAGGGTACGGGGTAGGGTTAGGGTACGGGTTAGGGTTAGGGTTAGGGTTAGGTTTAGGGTACGGTTTAGGTTTAGGGTCCTGGTTAGGGTTAGTGTTAGGGTACTGGTTAGTTTTAGGGTTAGGGTACGGGTTAGGCTTAGGGTTAGGGTACGGGTTAGGGTTAGGGTTGGGTTAGGGTTAGGGCTAGGGTTAGGGTACGGATTAGGGTTAGGGTACGGGTTAGGGTACGAATTAGGGTTAGGGTTAGGGTTAGGGTGAGGGTACGGGTTAGGGTTAGCGTACGGGTTATGGTTAGGGTTAGGGTACTGGTTAGGGTTAGGGTTAGGGTTAGGGTACGGGTTAGGGTTAGGGTTAGGTTTAGGGTACGGGTTCGGTTAGGGTACGGGTTAGGGTTAGGTTTAGGGTACGGGTTAGAGTTAGGGTTAGGGTTAGGGTAAGGGTACGGGTTAGGGTTAGGGTTAGGGTTAGGATTAGGGTACGGTTTAGGGTACGGGTTAGGGTTAGGGTTAGGGTTAGGGTACGGGTTAGGTTTAGGGTTAGGGGTTAGCGTTAGGTTTAGGGTTAGGGAACGGGTTAGGGTTAGGGTTAGGGATACGGTTAGGGTTAGGGTTAGGGTACGGGTTAGGGTTAGGGTACGGGTTAGGGTTAGGGTTAGGGTTAGTGTTAGGGATAGAGTTAGGGTACAGGTTAGGGTTAGGGTACGGGTTAGGGTTAGGGTGAGGTTTAGGGTTAGGGTTAGCATACCATTTAGGGTTAGGATTAGGGTTAGGGTTAGTGTTAGTGTACGGGTTAGGGTTATGGTACGGGTTAGGGTTAGGGTTAGGGTTAGGGTTAGGGTTAGGAAAGGCTTAGGGTTAGGATTAGGGTTAGGTTTAGGGTACGGGTTAAGGTTAGGGTTAGCGGGACGGGTTAGGGTTAGGGTTAGGGTTAGGGGTTAGGGTACGGGTTAGGGTTAGGGTTAGGGTTAGGGTTAGGGTTAGGGTTAGGGGTTAGAGTTAGGGTTAGGGTTAGGGTTAGGGTACGGTTTAGGGTACGGGTTAGGGTTAGGGTTAGGGTTAGGGTTAGGTTTAGGGTACGGGTTAGGGTTAGGGTAGGTTTAGGGTTAGGGTTAGGGTAGGGTAGGGTTAGGGTTAGGGTTAGGGTTAGGGTTAGGGTTAGGGTTAGTGTTAGGGTTAGCGTACGGGTTAGGGTTAGGTTTAGGGTAAGGGTTAGGGTACGGGTTAGTGTTAGTGTTAGGGTACGGGTTAGGGTTAGGTTTAGGGTTAGGGTTAAGGTACGGGTTAGGGTTAGGGTTAGGGTTAGTGTTACGGTACGGGTTAGGGTACGTGTTAGGTTTAGGGTACCGGTTAGGATTAGGTTACGGGTTAGGGTTAGGGTTAGGGTACGGGTTAGGGTTAGGGTTAAAGGTTAGGGTTAGGGTTATGGTTAGTGTACGGGTTAGGGTGAGGGTACAGGTTAGGGTTAGGGTTAGGGTTAGGATTAGGTTTAGGGTACGGGTTAGGTTTAGGGTACGGATTAGGGTTAGTGTTAGGGTATGGGTTAGGGTTAGGGTTAGGGGTTAGGTTTAGGATTAGGGTTAGGTTTAGGGTAGGGTACGGGTAGGGTTAGGTTACGGTTAGGGGTTAGGGTTAGGGTTAGGGTTAGCGTACGGGTTAGGGTTAGGGTTAGGTTTAGGGTTAGGTTTAGGGTTGGGTTAGGGTATGGTTAGGGTTAGGGTACGGGTTAGGGTTAGGGTTAGGGTTAGGGTTAGGATTAGGAAGGGTTAGGGTAGGGTTAGGGTTAGGGTACGGGTTAAGGGTAGGGTTAGGGTACGGGTTAGGGTTAGAGTTAGAATTAGGGTTAGGGTTAGGGTACGGTTTAGGGTTCGGGTTTGGGTACGGGTTAGGGTTAGGGTACGGGTTAGAGTTCGGGTTAGGTTTAGGGTTAGGGTTAGGGTTAGGTTTAGGGTACGGGTTAGGGTTAGGGTTACGGTTAGGGTTAGGTACGGTTAGGGTTAGGTTAGGGTTAGGTTTAGGGTTAGGGTAGGGTTAGGGTACGGGTTAGGGTTAGGGTTAGGGTTAGGGTACGGGTTAGGGTTAGGGTTAGGGTAGGTTTAGGGTACGCGTTAGGGTTAGGGTTAGGGTTAGGGTTAGGGTTAGTGTTAGCGTTAGTGTACGGGTTAGGGTTAGGGTTAGGGTTAGGGTACGGGTTAGGGTTAGTGTACGGGTTAGGGTTAGGTTTAGGTTTAGGTTAGGGTTAGGAAAGGGTTAGGGTTAGGGTTAGGGTTAGGGTTAGGGTATGGGTAAGAGTTAGGGTTAGGGTTAGGGTTAGGGTACGGGTTAGGGTTAGGGTTAGGGTACGGGTTAGGATTAGGGTTATGGTACGGGTTAGGGTTAGGGTTAGGGTTAGGGTTAGGGTTAGGTTTAGGGTACGGGTTAGCGTTATGGTGAGGGTGAGGGTTAGGGTTAGGGTTAGCAAAGGGTTAGGGTTAGGGTTAGTGTTAGGGTTAGGGTACGGTTTATAGTTAGGGTTAGGGTACGGGTTAGGGTTAGGGTTAGGGTTAGGGTTAGGGTTAGGCTACGGGTTAGGGTTAGGTTTAGTGTTAGGGTTAAGGGGTTAGGGTTAGGGTTAGGGTTAGGGGGTTAGGGTACGTGTTAGGGTACGGGTTAGGGTTAGGGTACGGGTTAGTGTTAGGGTTAGGGTTACGGTTAGGGTACGGGTTACGGTTAGGGTAATTTTGGGTTAGGGTTAGGGTTAGGGTTAGGTTTAGGAAAGGGTTAGGGTTAGGGTTAGGGTACGGGTTAGTGTTAGGGTTAGGGTTAGGGTACGGGTTAGGGTTAGGGTTAGGGTTAGTGTTAGGGTACGGTTTAGGGTACGGGTTAGGGTTAGGGTTAGGTTTAGGGTTAGGGTTAGGGTACGGGTTAGGTTTAGGGTTAGGTTTAGTGTTAGGGTACGGGTTAAGTTTAGGGTTAGGGTTAGGTTTAGGTTTAGGGTACGGGTTAGGGGTAGGGTTAGGGTACGGATTAGGGTTAGGGTTAGGGTTAGGGTTAGGGTTATGGTACGGGTTAGGGTTAGGGTTAGGGTTAGGGTTAGGGTTAGGGTTAGGGTACGGTTTAGGGTACGGGTTAGGGTTAGGGTTAGGTTTAGGGTTAGGGTTAGGGTACGGGTTAGGGTTAGGGTTAGGGTTAGGGTTAGGGTACGGGTTAGCGTTAGCGTACTGGTTAGGGTTAGGGTTAGGGTTAGGGTTAGGGTACGGGTTAGGTTTAGGGTACGGGTTAGGGTTAGGGTTAGGGTTAGGGTTAGTAAAGGGTTAGGGTTAGGGTTACGGTTAGGGTTAGGGTACGGGTTAGGGTTAGGTTTAGGGTACGGTTTAGGGTTATGGTTAGGGAACGGGTTAGGGTTAGGGTTAGGGTTTAGGGTTAGGGTTAGGGTTAGTGTTAGGGTTAGGGTTAGGGTACGGGTTAGGGTTAGGATACGGGTTAGGGTTAGGGTGAGTGTTAGGGTTAGGGTTAGCATACGGGTTAGTGTGAGGATTAGGGTTAGGGTTAGTGTTAGGGTACTGGTTAGGGTTAGGGTACGGGTTAGGGTTAGGATACGGGTTAGGGTTAGGCTGAGTGTTAGGGTTAGTGTTAGCATACGGGTTAGGTTTAGGATTAGGTTTAGGGTTAGTGTTAGGGTACGGTTTAGGGTTAGGGTTCGGGTTAGGGTTAGCGTTAGGGTTAGGGTTAGGGTTAGGAAAGGGTTAGGGTTAGGATTAGGGTTATGGTTAGGGTACGGGTTAAGGTTAGGGTTAGGGTACGGGTTAGGGTTAGGTTTAGGGTTAGGGTTAGGGTTAGGGTACGGGTTAGGGTACGGGTTAAGGTTCGGGTTAGGGTTAGGGGTTAGGGTTAGTGTTAGGGTTAGGGTACGGGTTAGGGGTAGGGTTAGGGTACGGATTAGGGTTAGGGGTAGGGTTAGGGTTAGGGTTATGGTACGGGTTAGGGTTAGGGTACGGGTTAGTGTTAGGGTTAGGGTTAGGGTTAGGGTACGGGTTAGGGTTAGGGTTAGGGTACGGTTTAGGGTTAGGGTACGGGTTAGGGTATGGGTTAGTGTGAGGGTAAGCTTTAGGGTATGGTTTAGGGTTAGGGTACTGTTTAGGGTTAGGGTTAGGGTACTGGTTAGGGTTAGGGTTAGGGTACGGGTTAGGGTCAGGTTTAGGGTTAGGGTTAGGGTACGGGTTAGGGTTAGGGTTAGGGTTAGGGTTAGGGTTAGGGTACGGGTTAAGTTTAGGGTTAGGGTTAGGGTTAGGGTTAGGGCACGGGTTAGGGTTAGGCAAGGGTACGGATTAGGGTTAGGGTTAGGGTTAGGGTTAGGTTTAGGGTATGGGTTAGGGTTAGGGTTATGGTTAGTGTTAGGGTTAGGGTTAGCGTACGGGTTAGGTTTAGGGTACGGGTTAGGTTTAGGGTACGGGTTAGGGTTAGGGTTAGGGTTATGGTTAGGGTTAGGGCTAGGAATGGTTTAGGGTTACGGTTAGGGTTAGGGTATGGGTTAGGGTTAGGTTTAGGGTACGGGTTAGGGTTAGGGTTAGGATTAGGGTTAGGTTTAGGATACGGGTTAGGGTTAGGATAGGGTTAGGGGTTAGGTGTTAGGGTACGGGTTAGGGTTAGGGTACGGGTTAGTGTTAGGGTTAGGGTTAGGGTACGGGTTAGGGTTAGGGTACGGGTTAGGGTACGGGTTAGGGTTAGGGTTAGGTTTAGGAAAGGATTAGGGTTAGGGTTAGGGTACGGGTTAGGGTTAGGGTTAGGGTTAGGGTACGGAGTATGGTTAGGGTACGGGGTAGGGTTAGGGTACAGGTTAGGGTTAGGGTTAGGGTTAGGTTTAGGGTACGGTTTAGGTTTAGGGTCCTGGTTAGGGTTAGTGTAAGGGTACTGGTTAGTTTTAGGGTTAGGGTACGGGTTAGGGTTAGGCTTAGGGTTAGGGGACGGGTTAGGGTTAGGGTTGGGTTAGGGTTAGGGTTAGGGTACGGATTAGGGTTAGGGTACGGGTTAGGGTACGAATTAGGGTTAGGGTTAGGGTTAGGGTTAGGGTACGGGTTAGGGTTAGGGTACGGGTTATGGTTAGGGTTAGGGTACTGGTTAGGGTTAGGGTTAGGGTTAGGGTTAGGGTACGGGTTAGGGTTAGGGTTAGGTTTAGGGTACGGGTTAGGGTTAGGGAACGGGTTAGGGTTAGGTTTAGGGTACGGGTTAGAGTTAGGGTTAGGGTTAGGGTAAGGGTACGGGTTAGGGTTAGGGTTAGCGTTAGGATTAGGGTACGGTTTAGGGTACGGGTTAGGGTTAGGGTTAGGGTTAGGGTACGGGTTAGGTTTAGGGTTAGGGGTTAGCGTTAGGTTTAGGGTTAGGGTACGGGTTAGGTTTAGGGTTAGGGGATACGGTTAGGGTTAGGGTTAGGGTACGGGTTAGGGTTAGGGTTAGGGTTAGGATTAGGGTACGGTTTAGGGTACGGTTTAGGGTTAGGGTTAGGGTTAGGGTACGGGTTAGGTTTAGGGTTAGGGGTTAGCGTTAGGTTTAGGGTTAGGGTACGGGTTAGGGTTAGGGTTAGGGGATACGGTTAGGGTTAGGGTTAGGGTACGGGTTAGGGTTAGGATACGGGTTAGGATTAGGGTTAGGGTTAGGGTTAGTGTTAGGGATAGGGTTAAGGTACGGGTTAGGGTTAGGGTACGGGTTAGGGTTAACGTTAGGGTTAGTGTTAGGGTTAGGAAAGGGTTAGGGTTAGGATTAGGGTTAGGGTTAGGGTACGGGTTAAGGTTAGGGTTAGGGTACGGGTTAGGGTTAGGGTTAGGGTTAGTGTTAGGGTTAGGTTACGGGTTAGGGTACGGGTTAGGGTTAGGGTTAGGGTTAAGGGTTAGGGTTACGGTTAGGGTTAGGGTACGGTTTAGGGTATGGGTTAGGGTTAGGGTTAGGGTTAGGTTTAGAGTACGGGTTAGGTTCAGGGTTAGGGTTAGGGTTAGGGTTAGGGTACGGGTTAGGTTTAGGGTTTGGGTTAGGGTTAGGGTTAGGGTACGGGTTAGGGTTAGGTTTAGGTTTAGGGTTAGGGTACGGGTTAGGGTTAGTGTTAGGGGTAGTGTTAGGGTACGGGTTAAGTTTAGGGTTAGGGTTAGGGTTAGGGTACGGGTTAGGGGTAGGGTTAGGGTACGGATTAGGGTTAGGGTTAGGGTTAGGGTTAGGGTTATGGTACGGGTTAGGGTTAGGGTACGGGTTAGTGTTAGGGTTAGGGTTAGGGTTAGGGTACGGGTTAGGGTTAGGGTTAGGGTTAGGGTACGGTTTAGGGTTAGGGTACGGGTTAGGGTACGGGTTAGGGTTAGGGTTAGGGTTAGTGTTAGGGTTAAGGCACGGGTTAGGGTTAGGCTAGGGTACGGATTAGGGTTAGGGTTAGGGTTAGGGTTAGGTTTAGGGTATGGGTTAGGGTTAGGGTTAGGGTTAGTGTTAGGGTTAGGGTTAGCGTACGGGTTAGGTTTAGGGTTAGGGTTAGGGTACGGGTTAGGTTTAGGGTACGGGTTAGGGTTAGGTTTAGGGTTATGGTTAGGGTTAGGGTTAGGAAAGGTTTAGGGTTAGGGTTAGGGTTAGGGTACGGGTTAGGGTTAGGTTTAGGGTACGGGTTAGGGTTAGGGTTAGGGTTAGGGTTAGGTTTAGGATACGGGTTAGGGTTAGGATAGGGTTAGGGGTTAGGGGTTAGGGTACGGGTTAGGGTTAGGGTACGGGTTAGTGTTAGGGTTAGGGTTAGGGTACGGGTTAGGGTAAGGGTACGGGTTAGGGTACGGGTTAGGGTTAGGGTTAGGTTTAGGAAAGGATTAGGGTTAGGGTTAGGGTACGGGTTAGGGTTAGGTTTAGGGTTAGGGTACGGAGTATGGTTAGGGTACAGGGTAGGGTTAGGGTACGGGTTAGGTTTAGGGTTAGGGTTAGGTTTAGGGTACGGTTTAGGTTTAGGGTCCTGGTTAGGGTTAGTGTTAGGGTACTGGTTAGTTTTAGGGTTAGGGTACGGGTTAGGGTTAGGCTTAGGGTTAGGGTACGGGTTAGGGTTAGGGTTGGGTTAGGGTTAGGGTTAGGGTTAGGGTACGGATTAGGGTTAGGGTACGGGTTAGGGTACGAATTAGGGTTAGGGTTAGGGTTAGGGTTAGGGTACGGGTTAGGGTTAGGGTACGGGTTATGGTTAGGGTTAGGGTACTGGTTAGGTTAGGGTTAGGGTTAGGGTTAGGGTACGGGTTAGGGTTAGGGTTAGGTTTAGGGTACGGGTTAGGGTTAGGGTACGGGTTAGGGTTAGGTTTATGGTACGGGTTAGAGTTAGGTTTAGGGTTAGGGTAAGGGTATGGGTTAGGGTTAGGGTTAGGGTTAGGATTAGGGTACGGTTTAGGGTACGGGTTAGGGTTAGGGTTAGGGTACGGGTTAGGTTTAGGGTTAGGGGTTAGCGTTAGGTTTAGGGTTAGGGTACGGGTTAGTGTTAGGGTTAGGAGATACGGTTAGGGTTAGGGTTAGGGTACGGGTTAGGGTTAGGGTACGGGTTAGGTTTAGGGTTAGTGTTAGTGTTAGTGTTAGGGATAGGGTTAGGGTACAGGTTAGGGTTAGGGTACGGGTTAGGGTTAGGGTGAGGTTTAGGGTTAGGGTTAGCATACCGTTTAGGGTTAGGATTAGGGTTAGGGTTAGTGTTCGTGTACGGGTTAGGGTTATGGTACGGGTTAGGGTTAGGGTTAGGGTTACGGTTAGGGTTAGGGTTAGGGTTAGGAAAGGCTTAGGGTTAGGATTAGGGATAGGTTTAGGGTACGGGTTAAGGTTAGGGTTAGGGGACGGGTTAGGGTTAGGGTTAGGGTTAGGGTTAGGGTACGGGTTAGGGTTAGGTTTAGGGTTAGGGTTAGGGTTAGGGTTAGGGGTTAGGGTTAGTGTTAGGGTTAGGGTTAGGGTACGGTTTAGGGTACGGGTTAGGGTTAGGGTTAGGGTTAGTGTTAGGGTTAGGGTTAGGGTACGGGTTAGGGTTAGGGTTAGGTTTAGGGTTAGGGTTAGGGTACGGGTTAGGGTTAGGGTTAGGGTTAGGGTTAGTGTTAGGGTTAGCGTACGGGTTAGGGTTAGGTTTAGGGTAAGGGTTAGGGTCCGGGTTAGGGTTAGTGTTAGGGTACGGGTTAGGGTTAGGGTTAGGGTTAGGGTTAGCGTACGGGTTAGGGTTAGGGTTAGGGTTAGTGTTACGGTAACGGGTTAGGGTACGTGTTAGGGTTAGGGTACCGGTTAGGATTAGGGTACGGGTTAGGGTTAGGGTTAGGGTACGGGTTAGGGTTAGGGTTAAAGGTTAGGGTTAGGGTTATGGTTAGTGTACGGGTTAGGGTGAGGGTACAGGTTAGGGTTAGGGTTAGGGTTAGGATTAGGTTTAGGGTACGGGTTAGGTTTAGGGTACGGATTAGGGTTAGTGTTAGGGTATGGGTTAGGGTTAGGGTTAGGGGTTAGGTTTAGGATTAGGGTTAGGGTTAGGGTTAGGGTACGGGTAGGGTTAGGTTACGGGTTAGGGTTAGGGTTAGGGTTAGCGTACGGGTTAGGGTTAGGTTTAGGGTTAGGGTTAGGTTTAGGGTTAGGGTTAGGGTACGGTTTAGGGTTAGGGTACGGGTTAGGGTTAGGTTTAGGGTTAGGGTTAGGGTTAGGATTAGGAAAGGGTTAGGGTAGGGTTAGGGTTAGGGTACGGGTTAAGGGTAGGGTTAGGGTACGGGTTAGGGTTAGAGTTAGAATTAGAGTTAGGGTTAGGGTACGGTTTAGGGTTCGGGTTTGGGTACGGGTTAGGGTTAGGGTACGGGTTAGAGTTCGGGTTAGGTTTAGGGTTAGGGTTAGGGTTAGGTTTAGGGTACGGGTTAGGGTTAGGGTTAGGGTTAGGGTTAGGTACGGGTTAGGGTTAGGGTTAGGGTTAGGGTTAGGATTAGGGTACGGGTTAGGGTACGGGTTAGGGTTAGGGTTAGGGTTAGGGTACGGGTTAGGGTTAGGGTTAGGGTTAGGGTTAGGTTTAGGGTACGCGTTAGGGTTAGGGTTAGGTTTAGGGTTAGGGTTAGTGTTAGCGTTAGTGTACGGGTTAGGGTTAGGGTTAGGGTTAGGGTTAGGGTACGGGTTAGGGTTAGTGTACGGGTTAGGGTTAGGTTTAGGTTTAGGGTTAGGGTTAGGAAAGGGTTAGGGTTAGGTTTAGGGTTAGGGTTAGGGTATGGGTAAGAGTTAGGGTTAGGGTTAGGGTTAGGGTACGGGTTAGGGTTAGGGTTAGGGTACAGGTTAGGATTAGGGTTATGGTACGGGTTAGGGTTAGGGTTAGGGTTAGGGTTAGGGTTAGCGTACGGGTTAGGGTTAGGGTTAGGTTTAGGGTTAGGTTTAGGGTTAGGGTTAGGGTACGGGTTAGGGTTAGGTTACGGGTAAGGGTTAGGGTTAGGGTTAGGGTTAGGATTAGGAAAGGGTTAGGGTAGGGTTAGGGTTAGGGTACGGGTTAAGGGTAGGGTTAGGGTACGGGTTAGGGTTAGGGTACGGGTTAGAGTTCGGGTTAGGTTTAGGGATAGGGTTAGGGTTAGGTTTAGGGTACGGGTTAGGGTTAGGGTTAGGGTTAGGGTTAGGTACGGGTTAGGGTTAGGGTTAGGGTACGGGTTAGGGTTAGGGTACGGGTTAGGGTACGGGTTAGGCTTAGGGTTAGGGTTAGGGTACGGGTTAGGGTTAGGGTTAGGGTTAGGGTTACGTTTAGGGTACGCGTTAGGGTTAGGGTTAGGGTTAGGGTTAGGGTTAGTGTTAGCGTTAGTGTACGGGTTAGGGTTAGGGTTAGGGTTAGGGTACGGGTTAGGGTTAGTGTACGGGTTAGGGTTAGGTTTAGGTTTAGGGTTAGGGTTAGGAAAGGGTTAGGGTTAGGGTTAGGGTTAGGGTTAAGGTATGGGTAAGAGTTAGGGTTAGGGTTAGGGTTAGGGTACGGGTTAGGGTTAGGGTTAGGGTACGGGTTAGGATTAGGGTTATGGTACGGGTTAGTGTTAGGGTTAGGGTTAGGGTTAGGGTTAGGTTTAGGGTACGGGTTAGCGTTATGGTGAGGGTGAGGGTTAGGGTTAGGGTTAGCAAAGGGTTAGGGTTAGGGTTAGTGTTAGGTTCAGGGTACGGTTTATAGTTAAGTTTAGGGTACGGGTTAGGGTACGGGTTAGGGTTAGGGTCAGGGTTAGGCTACGGGTTAGGGTTAGGGTTAGTGTTAGGGTTAAGGGGTTAGGGTTAGGTTTAGGGTACGGTTTAGGTTTAGGGTCCTGGTTAGGGTTAGTTTTAGGGTACTGGTTAGTTTTAGGGTTAGGGTACGGGTTAGGGTTAGGCTTAGGGTTAGGGTACGGGTTAGGGTTAGGGTTGGGTTAGGGTTAGGGTTAGGGTTAGGGTACGGATTAGGGTTAGGGTACGGGTTAGGGTACGAATCAGGGTTAGGGTTAGGGTTAGGGTTAGGGAACGGGTTAGGGTTAGGGTACGGGTTATGGTTAGGGTTAGGGTACTGGTTAGGGTTAGGGTTAGGGTTAGGGTTAGGGTACGGGTTAGGGTTAGGGTTAGGTTTAGGGTACGGGTTAGGGTTAGGGTACGGGTTAGGGTTAGGTTTAGGGTACGGGTTAGAGTTAGGGTTAGGGTTAGGGTAAGGGTACGGGTTAGGGTTAGGGTTAGAGTTAGGATTAGGGTACGGTTTAGGGTACGGGTTAGGGTAAGGGTTAGGGTTAGGGTACGGGTTAGGTTTAGGGTTAGGGGTTAGCGTTAGGTTTAGGGTTAGGGTTAGGGTTAGGGTTAGGGTTAGGGGATACGGTTAGGGTTAGGGTTAGGGTACGGGTTAGGGTTAGGGTACGGGTTAGGGTTAGGGTTAGGGTTAGGGTTAGTGTTAGGGATAGGGTAAGGGTACAGGTTAGGGTTACGGTACGGGTTAGGGTAAGGGTGAGGTTTAGGGTTAGGGTTAGCATACCGTTTAGGGTTAGGATTAGGGTTAGGGTTAGTGTTAGTGTACGGGTTAGGGTTATGGTACGGTTTAGGGTACGGGTTAGGGTTAGGGTTAGGGTTAGGGTTAGGGTTAGGGTACGGGTAAGGGTTAGGGTTAGGTTTAGGGTTGGGGTTAGGGTACGGGTTAGGGTTAGGGTTAGGGTTAGGTTTAGGGTTAGGGTTAGTGTTAGGGTTAGCGTACGGGTTAGGGTTAGGTTTAGGGTAAGGGTTAGGGTACGGGTTAGGGTTAGTGTTAGGGTACGGGTTAGGGTTAGGGTTAGGGTTAGGGTTAGGGTTAGGGTACGGGTTAGGGTTAGGGTTAGGGTAAGTGTTACGGTACGGGTTAGGGTACGTGTTAGGGTTAGGGTACCGGTTAGGATTAGGGTACGGGTTAGGGTTAGGGTTAGGGTACGGGTTAGGGTTAGGGTTAAAGGTTAGGGTTTGGGTTATGGGTAGTGTATGGGTTAGGGTGAGGGTACAGGTTAGGGTTAGGGTTAGGGTTAGGATTAGGTTTAGGGTACGGGTTAGGGTTAGGG
>JAVLSZ010000279.1:17500-67500 GCA_032313775.1 Urocyon cinereoargenteus | reverse complement strand
AGGGTTAGGGTACGGGTTAGGGGTAGGGTTAGGGTACGGATTAGGGTTAGGGTTAGGGTTAGGGTTAGGGTTATGGTACGATTTAGGGTTAGGGTTAGGGTTAGTGTTAGGGTTAGGGTTAGGGTTAGTAAAGGGTTAGGGTTAGGGTTAGGTTTAGGGTACGGGTTAGGGTTAGGTTTAGGGTACGGGTTAGGGTTAGGGTAAGGGTAGGGTTAGGTTTAGGGTACGGGTTATGGTTAGGGTTAGGGTTAGAGGTTAGGGGTTAGGGTTAGGGTTAGGGTTAGGGTGAGGGTTAGGGTACGGGTTAGGGTACGGGTTAGGGTTAGGGTATGGGTTAGTGTTAGGGTTAGGGTTAGGGTTAGGGTACGGGTTAGGGTTAGGGTTAGGGTTAGGGTACGGTTTAGGGTTAGGGTATGGGTTAGGGTACGGGTTAGGGTGAGGGTTAGGTTTAGGGTACAGTTTAGGGTTAGGGTACTGGTTAGGGTTAGGGTTAGGGTTAGGGTTAGGGTACGGATTAGGATTAGGGTTAGGTTTAGGTTCAGGTTACGGGTTAGGGTTAGGGTACGTGTTATGGTTAGGTTTAGGGTACTGGTTAGGTTTAGGGTTAGGGTTAGGTTTACGGTTAGGGTACGGGTTAGGGTTAGGGTTAGGTATAGGGTACGGGTTAGGGTTATGGTTAGGGTTAGGGTACGGGTTAGGGATAGGGTACGATTTAGGGTTAGGTTTAGGGTACGGGTTAGGGTTAGGGTTAGGATACGGGTTAGGGTTAGGGTTAGGGTTAGGGTTAGTGTTAGGTTTAGCGTACGGGTTAGGGTTAGGTTTAGGGTACGGGTTAGGGTACGGTTTAGGGTTAGGGTTAGGGTTAGGGTTAGGTTTAGCTTACAGGTTAGGGTTAGGGTACGGGTTAGGGTTAGGGTTAGGGTTAGGGTTAGGAAAGGGTTAGTGTTAGGGTTAGGGTAGGGTTAGGGTACGGGTTAAGGTTAGGGTTAGGGTACGGGTTAGGGTTAGGGTTAGGGTTAGGGTTAGGGTACGGGTTAGGGTTAGGTTTAGGGTTAGGGTTAGGGGTTAGGGGTTACGGTTAGGGTTATGGTTAGTGTTAGGGTTAGTGTACGTGTTAGGGAATGGGTTACGGATAGTGTACGGGTTAGATTTATGGTACGGGTTAGGGTTAGGGTACGGGTTAGGGTTAGGTTTAGGGTTAGGGTACGGGTTAGGGTACGGGTTAGGGTTAGGGTTAGGGTTAGGGTACGGGTTATGGTTAGTGTTAGGGTTAGGGTTAAGGTACGGGTTAGGGTTAGGTTTAGGGTTAGGGTTAGGTTACGGTTTAGGGTTAGGGTTAGGGTACGGGTTTGGGTTAGGTTTAGGGTTAGGGTTAGGGTACGGGTTAGGTTTAGGGTACGGGTTAGGGTACGTGTTAGGGTTAGGGTACGGTTTAGTGTTAGGGTTAGGGGTTAGGGTTAGGGTTAGGGTTAGGTTTAGGTTAGGGTACGGGTATAGGTTTAGGGTACGGGTTAGGGTTAGGGATAGGTACGGGTTAGGGTGAGGGTACGGGTTAGGGTTAGGGTACGGGTTAGGGTTAGGGTTAGGGTACGGGTTAGGGTTAGGGTTAGGGTTAGGTTTAGGGTTAGGGTACGGGTTAGGGTTAGGGTTAGGTTTAGGGTACGGGTTTGGGTTAGGGTTAGGGTTAGGGTACGGGTTAGGGTTAGGGTACGGGTTAGGGTTAGGGTTAGGGTTAGGGTACGGGTTAGGGTACGGATTAGGATTAGGGTTAGGTTTAGGTTTAGGGTACGGGTTAGGGTTAGGGTACGTGTTATGGTTAGGTTTAGGGTACTGGTTAGGTTTAGGGTTAGGGTTAGCGTACGGGTTAGGGTTAGGGTTAGGGTTAGGTTTAGGGTACGGGTTAGGGTTAGGGTACGGATTAGGGTTAGGGTCGGAAAGGGTTAGGGTTAGGGTTAGGGTACGGGTTAGGGTTAGGGTACGGGTTACTGTTAGGGTTAGAGTTAGGGTTAGCTTACGGGTTAGGGTTAGGGTACGGGTTAGGGTTAGGTTTAGGGTTAGGGTTAGGGGTTAGGGGTTACGGTTAGTGTTATGGTTAGTGTTAGGGTTCGGGTACGGGTTAGGGTACGGGTTAGGGTTAGGGTACGGGTTAGATTTAAGGTACGGGTTAGGGTTAGGGTACGGGTTAGGGTTAGGGTACGGGTTAGGGTTAGTGTACGGGTTAGGTTTAGGGTTAGGGATAGGGTTAGGGTATGGGTTAGTGTTAGGGTATGGGTTAGGGTAAGGGTACGGGTACGGGTTAGGGTTAGGGTTAGGGGTTAGTTTTAGGGTTAGGGTTAGGGTACGTGTTAGGGGTAGGGTACGGGTTAGGGTTAGGGTTAGGGTTAGTGTTGAAGTTAGGGTTAGCGTACGGGTTAGGGTTAGGTTTAGGTTTAGGGTTAGGGTTAGGGTACGGGTTAGGGTTAGTGTACGGGTTAGGGTTAGAGTTAGGGTTAGGGTACGGGTTAGGGTTAGGTTTAGGTTTAGGGTACGGGTTAGGGTTAGGGTTAGGGGTTAGGGTAGTGTACGGGTTAGTGTTAGGGTTAGGGTTAGGGTACGGATTAGGGTTAGGGTTAGGGTTAGTGTTAGGGTTAAAGTACGGGTTAGGGTTAGGGTTAGGGTTAGGGTTAGGGTTAGGGTTAGGTGTTAGGGGTTAGTTTTAGGGTAAGTGTTAGGGTTAGGGTTAGGGTACGGGTTAGGGTACGAGTTAGGGTTAGGGTTAGGGTTGGGTACAATTTAGGGTTAGGGTTAGGGTTCGGGTTGGGGTTAGGGTTAGGGTACGGGTTAGGGTTAGGTTTAGGGTTAGGGTTAGGTTTAGGTTACGGGTTAGGGTTAGGGTTAGGGTTAGGGTTAGGTTTAGGTTTAGGGTACGGGTTAGGGTTAGGTTTAGGGTAAGGGTTAGGGTTAGGGTACGGGTTAGGGTACCGTTTAGGGTTAGGGTACGGGTTAGGGTACGGGTTAGGGTTAGGGTTAGGGTTAAGGTTAGGGCACGTTTTAGGGTTAGGGTACCGGTTAGGGTTAGGGTACGGGTTAGGGTTAGGCTTAGCGTACGGGTTAGGGTTAGGGTTAGGGGTTAGGGTTAGGGTTAGGTTTAGGGTACGTGTTAGTGTTAGGGTACGTGTTAGGGTTAGGGTTAGGTTTAGGGTACGGGTTAGGGTTAGGGTACGGGTTAGGATTAGGGTTAGGGTACGGGTTAGGTTTAGGGTTTGGGGTTAGTTTTAGGGTTAGTGTTAGGGTTAGGGTACGGGTTAGGTTTAGGGTACGGGTTAGGGTTAGGGTTAGGGTTAGGGGTTAGGGTTAGGATTAGGGTTAGGGTTAGGGTTAGGGGATAGGGTTAGGGTTAGGGTTAGGGTACGGGTTAGGGTTAGGGTACGGGTTAGTGTTAGGGTTAGGGTTAGGTTTAGGGTACGGGTTAGGGTTAGGGTACGCGTTAGTGTTATGGTTAGGGTACGGGTTAGGGTTAGGTTTAGGGGTTAGGGTTAGGGTTAGGGTTAGTGTTAGGGATAGGGTTAGGGTACAGGTTAGGGTTAGGGTACGGGTTAGGGTTAGGGTGAGGTTTAGGGTTAGGGTAGGCATACGGGTTAGGGTTAGGATTAGGGTTAGGGTTAGTGTTAGAGTACGGGTTAGGGTTATGGTACGGGTTAGGGTTAGGGTTAGGGTTAGGGTTAGGGTTAGGGTACGGGGTAAGGTTAGGGTTAGGGTACGGGTTAGGGTTAGGGTTAGTGTTAGGGTTAGGGTTAAGGTACGTGTTAGGGTTAAGGTTAGGGTACGGGTTAGGGTTAGGGTTAGGGGTTAGGGTTAGGATTAGGGTTAGGGTTAGGGTTAGGGTACGGGTTAGGGTTAGGGTTAGGGTTAGGGTTAGGGTACGGGTTAGGGTACGGGTTAGGGTTAGGGTTAGGGTTAGGGTACGGGTTAGGGTTAGGGTTACGGTTAGGGTTAGGTTTAGGGTACGGTTTAGGGTTAGGGTTAGGGTTAGGTTTAGGGTATGGGTTAGGGTTAGGGTACAGGTTAGGTTTAGGTTTAGGGTACGGGTTAGGGTTAGGGTTAGGGTAAGGGTTAGGGTACGGGTTAGGTTTAGGGTAACGGGTAGGGTTAGTGTTAGGGTTAGCGTACGGGTTATGGTTAGGTTTAGGGTAAGGGTTAGGGTACGGGTTAGGGTTAGTGTTAGGGTACGGGTTAGCGTTAGGGTTAGGGTTAGGGTTAGGGTACGGGTTAGGGTTAGGGTTAGGGTTAGGGTTAGTGTTACGGTACGGGTTAGGGTACGTGTTAGGTTTAGGGTACCGGTTAGGGTGAGGGTACGGGTTAGGGTTAGGTTTAGGGTACGGGTTAGGGTTAGGGTTAAAGGTTAGGCTTAGGGTTATGGTTAGTGTATGGGTTAGGGTTAGGGTACAGGGTAGGGTTAGGGTTAGGATTAGGTTTAGTGTTAGGGTATGGGTTAGGGTTAGGGTTAGGGGTTAGGTTTAGGATTAGGGTTAGGGTTAGGCTTAGGGTACGGGTAGGGTTAGGTTACGGGTTAGGGTTAGGGTTAGGGTTAGGGTTAGGTTTAGCGTACAGGTTAGGGTTAGGGTTAGGTTTAGGGTTAGGTTTAGGGTTAGGGTTAGGGTACGGTTTAGGGTTAGGTTACGGGTTAGGGTTAGGATTAGGGTTAGGGTTAGGGTTAGGAAAGGGTTAGGGTTAGGGTTAGGGTTAGGGTACGGGTTAAGGGTAGGGTTAGGGTATGGGTTAGGGTTAGAATTAGAGTTAGGGTTAGGGTTAGGGTACGGGTTAGGGTACGGGTTTGGGTACGGGTTAGGGTTAGGGTACGAGTTAGGGTTCGGGTTAGGGTTAGGGTTAGGTTTAGGGTACGGGTTAGGGTTAGGGTTAGGGTTTGGTTTAGGGTACGCGTTAGGGTTAGGGTTAGGTTTAGGGTTAGGGTTAGGGTTAGTGTTAGCGTTAGCGTACGGTTTAGGGTTAGAGTTAGGGTTAGGGTACGGGTTAGGGTTAGGTTTAGGGTTAGGGTTAGGGTTAGGAAAGGGTTAGGGTTAGGGTTAGGTTTAGGGTTAGGGTACGGTTTATAGTTAGGTTTAGGGTACGGGTTAGGGTTAGGGTTAGGGTTAGGGTTAGGCTACGGGTTAGGGTTAGGGTTAGTGTTAGGTTTAGGGGTTAGGGTTAGGGTTAGCGTTAGGGTACGTGTTAGGGTATGGGTTAGGGTTAGCGTACGGGTTAGTGTTAGGGTTAGGGTTAGGGTTAGGGTACGTGTTAGGGTTAGCGTTAGGGTTAGGGTACGGGTTAGGGTACGGGTTACGGTTAGGGTAAGTTTGGGTTAGGGTTAGGGTTAGGGTTAGGTTTAGGAAAGGGTTAGGGTTAGGGTTAGGGTATGGGTTAGGGTTAGGGTTAGGGTTAGGGTACGGGTTAGGGTTAGGGTTAGGGTTAGGGTACGGTTTAGGGTACGGGTTAGGGTTAGGGTTAGGTTTAGGGTTAGGGTTAGGGTACGGGTTAGGGTTAGGGTTAGGGGTTAGCGTTAGGGTTAGGGTTAGGGTACGGGTTAGGGTTAGGGTTAGGCGATAGGGTTAGGTTTAGGGTTAGGTTACGGGGTGGGTTAGGGTACGGGTTAGTGTTAGGGTTAGGGTTAGGTTTAGGGTACGGGTTAGGGTTAGGGTACGGGTTAGGGTTATGGTTAGGTAACGGGTTAGGGTTAGGGTTAGGGGTTAGGGTTAGGGTTAGTGTTAGGGTTAGGTTTAGGGTACGGGTTAGGTTTAGGATACGGGTTAGGGTTAGGGTGAGTGTTAGGGTTAGGGTTAGCATACGGGTTAGGGTTAGGATTAGGGTTAGGGTTAGTGTTAGGGTACGGGTTAGGGTTAGGGTACGGGTTAGGGTTAGGGTAAGCGTTAGGGTTAGGGTTAGGGTTAGGAAAGGGTTAGTGTTAGGATTAGGGTTAGGGTTAGGGTACGGGTTAAGGTTAGGGTTACGGTACGGGTTAGGGTTAGGGTTAGGTTTAGGGTTAGGGTTAGGGTACGGGTTAGGGTACGGGTTAGGGTTAGGGTTAGGGTTAGGGGTTAGGGTTACGGTTAGGGTTAGGGTACGGTTTAGGGTATGGGTTAGGGTTAGGGTTAGGGTTAGGGTTAGGGTACGGGTTAGGGTTAGGGTTAGGTTTAGGGTTAGGGTACGGGTTAGGGTTAGGGTTTGGGTTAGGGTTAGGGTTAGGGTACGGGTTAGGGTTAGGTTTAGGTTTAGGGTTAGGGTACGGGTTAGGGTTAGGGTTAGGGGTAGTGTTAGGGTACGGGTTAAGTTTAGGGTTAGGGTTAGGGTTAGGGTATGGGTTAGGGGTAGGGTTAGGGTACGGATTAGAGTTAGGGTTAGGGTTAGGGTTAGGGTTATGGTACGGGTTAGGGTTAGGGTACGGGTTAGTGTTAGGGTTAGGGTTAGGGTTAGGGTACGGGTTAGGGTTAGGGTTAGGGTTAGGGTACGGTTTAGGGTTAGGGTACGGGTTAGGGTACGGGTTAGTGTGAGGGTAAGCTTTAGGGTATGGTTTAGGGTTAGGGTACTGGTTAGGGTTAGGGTTAGGGTACTGGTTAGGGTTAGGGTTAGGGTACGGGTTAGGGTGAGGTTTAGGGTTAGGGTTAGGGTACGTGTTAGGGTTAGGGTTAGGGTTAGGGTTAGGGTACGGGTTAAGTTTAGGTTTAGGGTTAGGGTTAGGGTTAGAGCACGGGTTAGGGTTAGGCTAGGGTACGGATTAGGGTTAGGGTTAGGGTTAGGGTTAGGTTTAGGGTATGGGTTAGGGTTAGGGTTAGGGTTAGTGTTAGGGTTAGGGTTAGCGTACGGGTTAGGTTTAGGGTTAGGGTTAGGGTACGGGTTAGGTTTAGGGTACGGGTTAGGTTTAGGGTTAGGGTTATGGTTAGGGTTAGGGTTAGGAAAGGTTTAGGGTTAGGGTTAGGGTTAGGGTACGGGTTAGGGTTAGGTTTAGGGTACGGGTTAGGGTTAGGGTTAGGATTAGGGTTAGGTTTAGGATACGGGTTAGGGTTAGGATAGGGTTAGGGGTTAGGGGTTAGGGTACGGGTTAGGGTTAGGGTACGGGTTAGTGTTAGGGTTAGGGTTAGGGTACGGGTTAGGGTTAGGGTACGGGTTAGGGTACGGGTTAGGGTTAGGTTTAGGTTTAGGAAAGGATTAGGGTTAGGGTTAGGGTACGGGTTAGGGTTAGGTTTAGGGTTAGGGTACGGAGTATGGTTAGGGTACGGGGTAGGGTTAGGGTACGGGTTAGTGTTAGGGTTAGGGTTAGGTTTAGGGTACGGTTTAGGTTTAGGGTCCTGGTTAGGGTTAGTGTTAGGGTACTGGTTAGTTTTAGGGTTAGGGTACGGGTTAGGGTTAGGCTTAGGGTTAGGGTACGGGTTAGGGTTAGGGTTGGGTTAGGGTTAGGGTTAGGGTTAGCGTACGGATTAGGGTTAGGGTACGGGTTAGGGTACGAATTAGGGTTAGGGTTAGGGTTAGGGTACGGGTTAGGGTTAGGGTACGGGTTATGGTTAGGGTTAGGGTACTGGTTAGGGTTAGGGTTAGGGTTAGGGTTAGGGTACGTGTTAGGGTTAGGGTTAGAGTTAGGATTAGGGTACGGTTTAGGGTACGGGTTAGGGTTAGGGTTAGGGTTAGGGTACGGGTTAGGTTTAGGGTTAGGGGTTAGCGTTAGGTTTAGGGTTAGGGTACGGGTTAGGGTTAGGGTTAGGGGATACGGTTAGGGTTAGGGTTAGGGTTAGGGTACGGGTTAGGGTTAGGGTACGGGTTAGGGTTAGGGTTAGGTTTAGGGTTAGGGTTAGTGTTAGGGATAGGGTTAGGGTACAGGTTAGGGTTAGGGTACGGGTTAGGGTTAGGGTGAGGTTTAGGGTTAGGGTTAGCATACCGTTTAGGGTTAGGATTAGGGTTAGGGTTAGTGTTAGTGTACGGGTTAGGGTTATGGTACGGGTTAGGGTTAGGGTTAGGGTTAGGGTTAGGGTTAGGGTTAGGAAAGGCTTAGGGTTAGGATTAGGGTTAGGTTTAGGGTACGGGTTAAGGTTAGGGTTAGGGGACGGGTTAGGGTTAGGGTTAGGGTTAGGGTTAGGGTTAGGGTTAGGGTACGGGTTAGGGTTAGGGTTAGCGTTAGGGTTAGAGGTTAGGGTTAGGGTTAGGGTTAGGGTTAGGGTACGGTTTAGGGTACGGGTTAGGGTTAGGGTTAGGGTTAGGGTTAGGGTACGGGTTAGGGTTAGTGTTAGGTTTAGGGTTAGGGTTAGGGTACGGGTTAGGGTTAGGGTTAGGGTTAGGGTTAGGGTTAGGGTTAGGGTTAGTGTTAGGGTTAGCGTACGGGTTAGGGTTAGGTTTAGGGTAAGGGTTAGGGTACGGGTTAGGGTTAGTGTTAGGGTACGGGTTAGGGTTAGGGTTAGGGTTAGGGTACGGGTTAGGGTTAGGGTTAGGGTTAGTGTTACGGTACGGGTTAGGGTACGTGTTAGGGTTAGGGTACCGGTTAGGATTAGGGTACGGGTTAGGGTTAGGGTTAGGGTACGGCTTAGGGTTAGGGGTAAAGGTTAGGGTTATGGTTAGGTAACGGGTTAGGGTTAGGGTTAGGGGTTAGGGTTAGGGTTAGGGTTAGTGTTAGGGTACGGGTTAGGGTTAGGTTTAGGGTTAGGGTTAGGGTTAGGAAAGGGTTAGGGTTAGGGTTAGATTTAGTGTTAGGGTACGGGTTAGAGTTTGGGTTAGGGTACGGGTTTGGGTTCGGGTTAGGGTTAGGGTACGAGTTAGGGTTCGGGTTAGGGTAGGGTTAGGGTTAGGTTTAGGGTACGGGTTAGGGTTAGGGTTAGGGTTAGGGTTTGGTTTAGGGTACGCGTTAGGGTTAGGGTTAGGGTTAGGGTTAGGGTTAGGAAAGGGTTAGGGTTAGGGTTAGGGTTAGGGTACGGGTTAAGGGTAGGGTTAGGGTACGGGTTAGGGTTAGAATTAGAGTTAGGGTTAGGGTTAGGGTACGGGTTAGGGTACGGGTTTGGGTACGGGTTAGGGTTAGGGTACGAGTTAGGGTTCGGGTTAGGGTTAGGGTTAGGGTTAGGTTTAGGGTACTGGTTAGGGTTAGGGTTAGGGTTAGGGTTTGGTTTAGGGTACGCGTTAGGGTTAGGGTTAGGGTTAGGGTTAGGGTTAGTGTTAGCGTTAGCGTACGGGTTAGGGTTAGGGTTAGGGTTAGGGTACGGGTTAGGGTTAGGTTTAGGGTTAGGGTTAGGGTTAGGAAAGGGTTAGGGTTAGGGTTAGGTTTAGGGTTAGGGTACGGGTTAGAGTTTGGGTTAGGGTTAGGGTTAGGGTACGGGTTAGGGTTAGGGTTAGGGTACGGGTTAGGATTAGGGTTAGGGTACGGGTTAGGGTTAGGGTAAGGGTTAGGGTTAGGTTTAGGGGACGGGTTAGCATTAGGGTGAGGGTGAGGGTTAGGGTTAGGGTTAGCAAAGGGTTAGGGTTAGGGTTAGTGTTAGGGTTAGGGTACGGTTTATAGTTAGGTTTAGGGTACGGGTTAGGGTTAGGGTTAGGGTTAGGGTTAGGCTACGGGTTAGGGTTAGGGTTAGTGTTAGGTTTTAGGGGTTAGGGTTAGGGTTAGGGTTAGGGTTAGGGTACGTGTTAGGGTATGGGTTAGGGTTAGCGTACGGGTTAGTGTTAGGGTTAGGGTTAGGGTTAGGGTACGTGTTAGGGTTAGCGTTAGGGTTAGGGTACGGGTTAGGGTACGGGTTACTGTTAGGGTAAGTTTGGGATAGGGTTAGGGTTAGGGTTAGGTTTAGGAAAGGGTTAGGGTTAGGGTTAGGGTATGGGTTAGGGTTAGGGTTAGGGTTAGGGTACGGGTTAGGGTTAGGGTTAGGGTTAGGGTACGGTTTAGGGTACGGGTTAGGGTTAGGGTTAGGTTTAGGGTTAGGGTTAGGGTACGGGTTAGGGTTAGGGTTAGGGGTTAGCGTTAGGGTTAGGGTTAGGGTACGTTTTAGGGTTAGGGTTAGGCGATAGGGTTAGGTTTAGGGTTAGGTTACGGGGTGGGTTAGGGTACGGGTTAGTGTTAGGGTTAGGGTTAGGTTTAGGGTACGGGTTAGGTTTAGGGTACGGGTTAGGTTTATGGTTAGGAAACGGGTTAGGGTTAGGGTTAGAGGTTAGGGTTAGGGTTAAGGTTAGTGTTAGGGTTAGGTTTAGGGTACGGGTTAGGTTTAGGATACGGGTTAGGGTTAGGGTGAGTGTTAGGGTTAGGGTTAGCATACGGGTTAGGGTTAGGATTAGGGTTAGGGTTAGTGTTAGGGTACGGGTTAGGGTTAGGGTACGGGTTAGGGTTAGGGTTAGCGTTAGGGTTAGGGTTAGGGTTAGGAAAGGGTTAGGGTTAGGATTAGGGTTAGGGTTAGGGTACGGGTTAAGGTTAGGGTTAGGGTACGGGTTAGGGTTAGGGTTAGGGTTAGGGTTAGGGTACGGGTTAGGGTACGGGTTAGGGTTAGGGTTAGGGTTAGGGGTAGGGTTACGGTTAGGGTTAGGGTATGGTTTAGGGTATGAGTTAGGGTTAGGGTTAGGGTTAGGGTTAGGGTACGGGTTAGGGTCAGGGTTAGGGTTAGGGTTAGGGTTAGGGTACGGGTTAGGGTTAGGGTTTGGGTTAGGGTTAGGGTTAGGGTACGGGTTAGGGTTAGGTTTAGGTTTAGGGTTAGGGTACGGGTTAGGGTTAGGGTTAGGGGTAGTGTTAGGGTACGGGTTAAGTTTAGGGTTAGGTTTAGGGTTAGGGTATGGGTTAGGTGTAGGGTTAGGGTACGGATTAGAGTTAGGGTTAGGGTTAGGGTTAGGGTTATGGTACGGGTTAGGGTTAGGGTACGGGTTAGTGTTAGGGTTAGGGTTAGGGTTAGGGTACGGGTTAGGGTTAGGGTTAGGGTTAGGGTACGGTTTAGGGTTAGGGTACGGGTTAGGGTACGGGTTAGTGTGAGGGTAAGCTTTAGGGTATGGTTTAGGGTTAGGGTACTGGTTAGGGTTAGGGTTAGGGTACTGGTTAGGGTTAGGGTTAATGTACGGGTTAGGGTCAGGTTTAGGGTTAGGGTTAGGGAACGGGTTAGGGTTAGGGTTAGGGTTAGGGTTAGGGTTAGGGTACGGGTTAAGTTTAGGGTTAGGGTTAGGGTTAGGGTTAGAGCACGGGTTAGGGTTAGGCTAGGGTACGGATTAGGGTTAGGGTTAGGGTTAGGGTTAGGTTTAGGGTATGGGTTAGGGTTAGGGTTAGGGTTAGTGTTAGGGTTAGGGTTAGCGTACGGGTTAGGTTTAGGGTTAGGGTTAGGTTACGGGTTAGGTTTAGGGTACGGGTTAGGGTTAGGGTTAGGGTTATGGTTAGGGTTAGGGTTAGGAAAGGTTTAGGGTTAGGGTTAGGGTTAGGGTACGGGTTAGGGTTAGGTTTAGGGTACGGGTTAGGGATAGGGTTAGGATTAGGGTTAGGTTTAGGATACGGGTTAGGGTTAGGATAGGGTTAGGGGTTAGGGGTTAGGGTACGGGTTAGGGTTAGGGTACGGGTTAGTGTTAGGGTTAGGGTTAGGGTACGGGTTAGGGTTAGGGTACGGGTTAGGGTACGGGTTAGGGTTAGGGTTAGGTTTAGGAAAGAATTAGGGTTAGGGTTAGGGTACGGGTTAAGGTTAGGTTTAGGGTTAGGTTACGGAGTATGGTTAGGGTACGGGGTAGGGTTAGGGTACGGGTTAGTGTTAGGGTTAGGGTTAGGTTTAGGGTACGGTTTAGGTTTAGGGTCCTGGTTAGGGTTAGTGTTAGGGTACTGGTTAGTTTTAGGGTTAGGGTACGGGTTAGGGTTAGGCTTAGGGTTAGGGTACGGGTTAGGGTTAGGGTTGGGTTAGGGTTAGGGTTAGGGTTAGGGTACGGATTAGGGTTAGGGTACGGGTTAGGGTACGAATTAGGGTTAGGGTTAGGGTTAGGGTTAGGGTACGGGTTAGGGTTAGGGTACGGGTTATGGTTAGGGTTAGGGTACTGGTTAGGGTTAGGGTTAGGGTTAGGGTTAGGGTACGGGTTAGGGTTAGGGTTAGGTTTAGGGTACGGGTTAGGGTTAGGGTATGGGTTAGGGTTAGGTTTAGGGTACGGGTTAGAATTAGGGTTAGGGTTAGGGTAAGGGTACGGGTTAGGGTTAGGGTTAGAGTTAGGATTAGGGTACGGTTTAGGGTACGGGTTAGGGTTAGGGTTAGGGTTAGGGTACGGGTTAGGTTTAGGGTTAGGTGTTAGCGTTAGGTTTAGGGTTAGGGTACGGGTTAGGGTTAGGGTTAGGGGATACGGTTAGGGTTAGGGTTAGGGTACGGGTTAGGGTTAGGGTACGGGTTAGGGTTAGGGTTAGGGTTAGGGTTAGTGTTAGGGATAGGGTTAGGGTACAGGTTAGGGTTAGGGTACGGGTTAGGGTTAGGGTGAGGTTTAGGGTTAGGGTTAGCATACCGTTTAGGGTTAGGATTAGGGTTAGGGTTAGTGTTAGTGTACGGGTTAGGGTTATGGTACGGGTTAGGGTTAGGGTTAGGGTTAGGGTTAGGGTTAGGGTTAGGGTTAGGAAAGGCTTAGGGTTAGGATTAGGGTTAGGTTTAGGGTACGGGTTAAGGTTAGGGTTAGGGAACGGGTTAGGGTTAGGGTTAGGGTTAGGGTTAGGGTACGGGTTAGGGTTAGGGTTAGGGTTAGGGTTAGGGTTAGGGGTTAGGGTTAGGGTTAGGGTTAGAGTTAGGGTACAGTTTAGGGTACGGGTTAGGGTTAGGGTTAGGGTTAGGGTACGGGTTAGGTTTAGGGTTAGGTTTAGGGTTAGGGTTAGGGTACGGGTTAGGGTTAGGGTTAGGGTTAGGGTTAGGGTTAGGGTTAGGGTACGGGTTAGGGTTAGGGTTAGGGTTAGTGTTACTGTACGGGTTAGGGTACGTGTTAGGGTTAGGGTACCGGTTAGGATTAGGGTACGGGTTAGGGTTAGGGTTAGGGTACGGGTTAGGGTTAGGGTTAAAGGTTAGGGTTAGGGTTATGGTTAGTGTACGGGTTAGGGTGAGGGTACAGGTTAGGGTTAGGGTTAGGGTTAGGATTAGGTTTAGGGTACGGGTTAGGGTTAGGGTACGGATTAGGGTTAGTGTTAGGGTATGGGTTAGGGTTAGGGTTAGGGGTTAGGTTTAGGATTAGGGTTAGGGTTAGGGTTAGGGTACGGGTAGGGTTAGGTTACGGGTTAGGGTTAGGGTTAGGGTTAGGGTTAGCGTACGGGTTAGGGTTAGGGTTAGGTTTAGGGTTAGGTTTAGGGTTAGGGTTAGGGTACGGGTTAGGGTTAGGGTACGGGTTAGGGTTAGGGTTAGGGTTAGGGTTAGGATTAGGAAAGGGTTAGGGTAGGGTTAGGGTTAGGGTACGGGTTAAGGGTAGGGTTAGGGTACGGGTTAGGGTTAGAGTTAGAATTAGGGTTAGGGTTAGGGTACGGTTTAGGGTTCGGGTTTGGGTACGGGTTAGGGTTAGGGTACGGGTTAGAGTTCGGGTTAGGTTTAGGGTTAGGGTTAGGTTTAGGGTACGGGTTAGGGTTAGGGTTAGGTTAGGGTTAGGTACGGGTTAGGGTTAGGGTTAGGGTTAGGGTTAGGGTTAGGGTACGGGTTAGGGTACGAATTAGGGTTAGGGTTAGGGTTAGGGTTAGGGTACGGGTTAGGGTTAGGGTACGGGTTATCGTTAGGGTTAGGGTACTGGTTAGGGTTAGGGTTAGGGTTAGGGTTAGCAAAGGGTTAGGGTTAGGGTTAGTGTTAGGTTTAGGGTACGGTTTATAGTTAGGGTTAGGGTACGGGTTAGGGTTAGGGTTAGGGTTAGGGTTAGGGTTAGGCTACGGGTTAGGGTTAGGGTTAGGGTTAGGGTTAAGGGGTTAGGGTTAGGGTTAGGGTTAGGGTTAGGGTACGTGTTAGGGTACGGGTTAGGGTTAGGGTACGGGTTAGTGTTAGGGTTAGGGTTAGGGTTAGGGTACGGGTTAGGGTTAGCGTTAGGGTTAGGGTACGGGTTAGGGTACGGGTTACGGTTAGGGTAAATTTGGGTTAGGGTTAGGGTTAGGGTTAGGTTTAGGGTTAGGGTTAGGGTACGGGTTAGGGTTAGGGTACAGGTTAGGGTTATGGTTAGGTAACGGGTTAGGGTTAGGGTTAGGGGTTAGGTTTATGGTTAGGGTTATTGTTAGGGTTAGGGTTAGGGTACGGGTTAGTTAGGATACGGGTTAGGGTTAGGGTGAGTTTTAGGGTTAGGGTTAGCATACGGGTTAGGGTTAGGATTAGGGTTAGGGTTAGTGTTAGGGTACGGGTTAGGGTTAGGGTACGGGTTAGTTAGGATACGGGTTAGGGTTAGGGTGAGTTTTAGGGTTAGGGTTAGCATACGGGTTAGGGTTAGGATTAGGGTTAGGGTTAGTGTTAGGGTACGGGTTAGGGTTAGGGTACGGGTTAGGGTTAGGGTTAGCGTTAGTGTTAGGGTTAGGGTTAGGAAAGGGTTAGGGTTAGGATTAGGGTTAGGGTTAGGGTACGGGTTAAGGTTAGGTTTAGGGTACGGGTTAGGGTTAGGGTTAGGATTAGGGTTAGGGTTAGGGTACGGTTTAAGGTTAGGGTTAGGGTACGGGTTAGGGTTAGGGTACGGGTTAGGGTTAGGGTTAGAGTACGGGTTAGGGTTAGGGATAGGGTTAGGTTTAGCGTTAGGGTTAGGAAAGTGTTAGGGTTAGGATTAGGGTTAGGATTAGGGGTTAGTGTTAGGGTTAGAGTTAGGGTACGGTTTAGGGTACGGGTTAGGGTTAGGGTTTGGGTTAGGGTTAGGGTTAGGGTACGGGTTAGGGTTAGGGTTAGGGTTAGGTTTAGGGTTAGGGTTAGGGTACGGGTTAGTGTTAGGGTTTGGGTTAGGGTTAGGGTTAGAGTACGGGTTAAGGTTAGGTTTAGGTTAGGGTTAGGGTACGGGTTAGGGTTAGGTTTAGGGTTAGTGTTAGGGTACGGGTTAAGTTTAGGGTTAGGGTTAGGGTACGGGTTAGGGGTAGGGTTAGGGTACGGATTAGGGTTAGGGTTAGGGTTAGGGTTAGGGTTATGGTACGATTTAGGGTTAGGGTTAGGGTTAGTGTTAGGGTTAGCGTTAGCGTACTGGTTAGGGTCAGGGTTAGGGTTAGGGTTAGGGTACGGGTTAGGTTTAGGGTACGGGTTAGGGTTAGGTTTAGGGTTAGGGTTAGGGTTAGTAAAGGGTTAGGGTTAGGGTTAGGGTTAGGGTACGGGTTAGGGTTAGGTTTAGGGTACGGGTTAGGGTTAGGGTAAGGGTTAGGTTTAGGTTTAGGGTACGGGTTAGGGTTAGGGTTAGGGTTAGAGGTTAGGGGTTAGGGTTAGGGTTAGGGTTAGGGTGAGGGTTAGGGCACGGGTTAGGGTACGGGTTAGGGTTAGGGTACGCGTTAGTGTTAGGGTTAGGGTTAGGGTTAGGGTACGGGTTAGGGTTAGGGTTAGGGTTAGGGTACGGTTTAGGGTTAGGGTACGGGTTAGGGTACGGGTTAGGTTGAGGGTTAGGTTTAGGGTACGGTTTAGGGTTAGGGTACTGTTTAGGGTTAGGGTTAGGGTACTGGTTAGGGTTAGGGTTAGGGTACGGGCTAGGGTCAGGTTTAGGGTTAGGGTTAGGGTACGGGTTAGGGTTAGGGTTAGGGTTAGGGTTAGGGTACGGGTTAAGTTTAGGGTTAGGGTTAGGGTTAGGGTTAGGGTTAGGGTACGGGTTAGGGTTAGGCTAGGGTATGGATTAGGGTTAGGGTTAGGGTTAGGGTTAGGTTTAGGGTATGGGTTAGGGTTAGGGTTAGGGTTAGTGTTAGGGTTAGGGTTAGGGTACGGGTTAGGGTTAGGGTTAGGGTTAGGGTACGGGTTAGGTTTAGGATACGGGTTAGGGTTAGGGTTAGGGTTAGGGTTAGGGTTAGGAAAGGGTTAGGGTTAGGGTTAGGGTACGGTTAGGGTTAGGTTTAGGGTACGGGTTAGGGTTAGGGTTAGGATTAGGGTTAGGTTTAGGATACGGGTTAGGTTTAGGATAGGGTTAGGGGTTAGGGGTTAGGGTTAGGGTTAGGGTTAGGGTGATGGTAAGGGTACGGGTTAGGGTACGGGTTAGGGTTAGGGTAAGGGTTAGTGTTAGGGTTCGGGTTAGGGTTAGGGGACGGGTTAGGGTTAGGTTTAGGGTTAGGGTACGGGTTAGGGTTAGGGTACGGGTTAGGGTACGGGTTAGGGTGAGGGTTAGGGTTAGGGTTAGGTTTAGGAAAGGATTAGGGTTAGGGTTAGGGTACGGGTTAGGGTTAGGTTTAGGGTTAGGGTACGGAGTATGGTTAGGGTACGGGGTAGGGTTAGGGTACGGGTTAGTGTACGGGTTAGGGTTAGGGTTAGGTTTAGGGTACGGTTTAGGGTTAGGGTCCTGGTTAGGGTTAGGGTTAGGGTACTGGTTAGGGTTAGGGTTAGGGTTAGGGTACGGGTTAGGGTTAGGCTTAGGTTTAGGGTACGGGTACGGGTTAGGGTTGGTTTAGGGTTAGGGTTAGGGTTAGGATACGGGTTAGGGTTAGGGTACGGGTTAGGGTACGAATTAGGGTTAGGTTTAGGGTTAGGGTTAGGGTACGGTTTAGGATTAGTGTTAGGGTTAGTGTTAGGGTACGGGTTAAGTTTAGGGTTAGGGTTAGGGTTAGGGTACGGGTTAGGGGTAGGGTTAGGGTACGGATTAGGGTTAGGGTTAGGGTTAGGGTTAGGGTTATGGTACGATTTAGGGTTAGGGTTAGGGTTAGTGTTAGGGTTAGGGTTAGGGTTAGTAAAGGGTTAGGGTTAGGGTTAGGTTTAGGGTACGGGTTAGGGTTAGGTTTAGGGTACGGGTTAGGGTTAGGGTAAGGGTAGGGTTAGGTTTAGGGTACGGGTTATGGTTAGGGTTAGGGTTAGAGGTTAGGGGTTAGGGTTAGGGTTAGGGTTAGGGTGAGGGTTAGGGTACGGGTTAGGGTACGGTTTAGGGTTAGGGTACGGGTTAGTGTTAGTGTTAGGGTTAGGGTTAGGGTACGGGTTAGGGTTAGGGTTAGTGTTAGGGTACGGTTTAGTGTTAGTGTATGGGTTAGGGTACGGGTTAGGGTGAGGGTTAGGTTTAGGGTACGGTTTAGGGTTAGGGTACTGGTTAGGGTTAGGGTTAGGGTACTTGTTAGGGTTAGGGTACGGGCTAGGGTCAGGTTTAGGGTTAGGGTTAGGGTACGGGTTAGGGTTAGGGTTAGGTTTAGGGTTAGGGTATGGGTTAAGTTTAGGGTTAGGGTTAGGGTTAGGGTTAGGGTTAGGGTATGGGTTAGGGTTAGGGTTAGGGTTAGTGTTAGGGTTAGGGTTAGCGTACGGGTTAGGGTTAGGTTTAGGGTTAGGGTACGGGTTAGGTTTAGGATACGGGTTAGGGTTAGGGTTAGGGTTAGGGTTAGGGTTAGGGTTAGGAAAGGGTTAGGGTTAGGGTTAGGGTTAGGGTACGGGTTAGGGTTAGGTTTAGGGTACGGGTTAGGGTTAGGGTTAGGATTAGGGTTAGGTTTAGGATACGGGTTAGGGTTAGGATAGGGTTAGGGGTTAGGGGTTAGGGTTAGAGTTAGGGTTAGGGTGATGGTTAGGGTACGGGTTAGGGTACGGGTTAGGGTTAGGGTACGGGTTAGTGTTAGGGTTAGGGTTAGGGTAGGGGACGGGTTAGGGTTAGGGTTAGGGTTAGGGTACGGGTTAGGGTAGGGTACGGGTTAGGGTACGGGTTAGCGTGAGGGTTAGGGTTAGGGTTAGGTTTAAGAAAGGATTAGGGTTAGGGTTAGGGTACGGGTTAGGGTTAGGTTTAGGGTTAGGGTACGGTTTAGGTTTAGGGTCCTTGTTAGGGTAGGTTTAGGGTACTGGTTAGGGTTAGGGTTAGGGTACGGGTTAGGGTTAGGCTTAGGGTTAGTGTACGGTTTAGGGTTAGGGTCCTGGTTAGGGTTAGGTTTAGGGTACTGGTTAGGGTTAGGGTTAGGTTACGGGTTAGGGTTAGGCTTAGGGTTAGGGTACGGGTTAGGGTTAGGGTTGGTTTAGGGTTAGGGTTAGGGTTAGGGTACGGGTTAGGGTTAGGGTACGGGTTAGGGTACGAATTAGGGTTAGGGTTACGGTTAGGGTTAGGGTACGGGTTAGGGTTAGGGTACGGGTTATGGTTAGGGTTAGGGTACTGGTTAGGGTTAGGGTTACGGTTAGGGTTAGGATTAGGGTACGGGTTAGGGTTAGGGTTAGGTTTCGGGTACGGGTTAGGGTTAGGGTTTGGGTTAGTGTTAGGGTACGGTTAGGGTTAGGGTACGGGTTAGGGTTAGGTTTAGGGTACGGGTTAGGGTACGGGTTAGGGTTAGGGTTAGGATACGGGTTAGGGTTAGGGTTAGGGTTAGGGTTAGTGTTAGGGTTAGCGTACGGGTTAGGTTTAGGTTTAGAGTAAGGGTTAGGGTATGGGTTAGGGTTAGAGTTAGGGTTAGGGTTAGGTTTAGGGTACGGGTTAGGGTTAGGGTTAGGGTTAGGATTAGTGTTAGGGTACGGGTTAGGGTACGTGTTAGGGTTAGGGTACCGGTTAGGGTTAGGGTACGGGGTAGGGTTAGGGTTAGGGTACGGGTTAGGGTTAGTGTTAAGGGTTAGGGTTAGGGTTCGGGTTAGGGTTAGGTTTAGGATACGGGTTAGGGTTAGTGTTAGGATTAGGGGTTAGGGGTTAGGGTTAGGGTTAGTGTTAGGGTGAGGGTTAGGGTTAGGGTTAGGGTACGGGTTAGGGTTAGGGTACGGGTTAGTGTTAGGGTTACGGTTAGGGTTAGGGTACGGGTTAAGGTTAGGTTTAGGGTTAGGGTACGGGTTAGTGTTCGGGTACGGGTTAGAGTACGGGTTAGGGTGAGGGTTAGGGTTAGTATTAGGTTTAGGAAAGGATTAGGGTTAGGGTTAGGGTACGGGTTAGGGTTAGGGTTAGGGTTAGTGTACGGAGTATGGCTAGGGTACGGGGTAGGGTTAGGGTACGGGTTAGGGTACGAGTTAGGGTTAGGGTTAGGGTACGGGTTAGGGTTAGGATTGGGTTGGGGTTTGGGTTAGGGTTAGGGTAGGGGTTAGGTTTAGGGTACGGCTTAGGGTACGGGTTAGGGTTAGGGTTAGGTTTAGGGTACGGTTTAGGGTTAGGGTACGGGTTAGGGTTAGGGTTATGGTACTGGTTAGGGTTAGGGTTAGGGTACGGGTTAGGGTTAGGCTTAGGGTTAGGGTATGTGTTAGGGTTAGGGTTGGGTTAGGGTTAGGGTTAGGGTTAGTTTACGGGTTAGGGTTAGGGTACGGGTTAGGGTACGGATTAGGATTAGGGTTAGGTTTAGGTTCAGGGTACGGGTTAGGGTTAGGGTACGTGTTATGGTTAGGTTTAGGGTACTGGTTAGGTTTAGGGTTAGGGTTAGGTTTAGGGTTAGGGTACGGGTTAGGGTTAGGGTTAGGTTTAGGGTACGGGTTAGGGTTATGGTTAGGGTTAGGGTACGGGTTAGGGTTAGGGTACGGGTTAGGTTTAGGTTTAGGGTACGGGTTAGGGTTAGGGTTAGGGTTAGGATACGGGTTAGGGTTAGGGTTAGCGTTAGGGTTAGTGTTAGGTTTAGCGTACGGGTTAGGGTTAGGTTTAGGGTACGGGTTAGGGTACGGTTTAGGGTTAGGGTTAGGGTTAGGGTTAGGTTTAGGGTACAGGTTAGGGTTAGGGTACGGGTTAGGGTACGGGTTAGGGTTAGGGTTAGGAAAGGGTTAGTGTTAGGGTTAGGGTAGGGTTAGGGTACGGGTTAAGGTTAGGGTTAGGGTACGGGTTAGGGTTAAGGTTAGGGTTAGGGTTAGGGTACGGGTTAGGGTTAGGTTTAGGGTTAGGGTTAGGGGTTAGGGGTTACGGTTAGGGTTATGGTTAGTGTTAGGGTTAGTGTACGTGTTAGGGTATGGGTTACGGATAGTGTACGGGTTAGATTTATGGTACGGGTTAGGGTTTGGGTACGGGTTAGGGTTAGGTTTAGGGTTAGGGTACGGTTTAGGGTTAGCGTTAGGCTTAGGGTTAGGGTTAGGGTTAGGGTACGGGTTATGGTTAGGGTTAGGGTTAGGGTTAAGGTACGGGTTAGGGTTAGGTTTAGGGTTAGGGTTAGGTTACGGTTTAGGGTTAGGGTTAGGGTTAGGGTACGGGTTTGGGTTAGTTTTAGGGTTAGGGTTAGGGTACGGGTTAGGTTTAGGGTACGGATTAGGGTACGTGTTAGGGTTAGGGTATGGTTTAGTGTTAGGGTTAGGGGTTAGGGTTAGGGTTAGGGTTAGGTTTAGGTTAGGGTACGGGTTAGGTTTAGGGTACGGGTTAGGGTTAGGGATAGGTACGGGTTAGGGTGAGGGTACGGGTTAGGGTTAGGTTACGGGTTAGGGTTAGGGTTAGGGTACGGGTTAGGGTTAGGGTTAGGGTTAGGTTTAGGGTTAGGTTACGGGTTAGGGTTAGGGTTAGGTTTAGGGTACGGGTTTGGGTTAGGGTTAGGGTTAGGGTACGGGTTAGGGTTAGGGTACGGGTTAGGGTTAGGGTTAGGTTTAGGGTATGGGTTAGGGTTAGGGTACGGGTTAGGGTTATGGTTAGGTAACGGGTTAGGGTTAGGGTTGGGGGTTAGGGTTAGTGTTAGGGTTAGTGTTAGGGTTAGGTTTAGGGTACGGGTTTGGTTTAGGATACGGGTTAGGGTTAGGGTGAGTGTTAGGGTTAGGGTTAGCATACGGGTTAGTGTTAGGATTAGGGTTAGGGTTAGTGTTAGGGTTAGGGTTAGGGTTAGGAAAGGGTTAGGGTTAGGAATAGGGTTAGGGTTAGGGTACGGGTTAAGGTTAGGGTTAGGGTACGGGTTAGGGTTATGGTTAGAATTAGGGTTAGGTTTAGGGTACGGGATAGGGTACGGGTTAGGGTTAGGGTTAGGGTTAGGGGTTAGGTTTTAGGGTTAGGGTTAGGGTTAGGGTACGGGTTAGGGTTAGGTTTTGGGTTAGGGTTAGGGTTAGGGTACGGGTTAGGGTTAGGTTTAGGGTTAGGGTTAGGGTACGGGTTAGGGTTAGGGTTAGGGTTAGTGTTAGGGTACGGGTTAAGTTTAGGGTTAGGGTTAGGGTTAGGGTTAGGGTACGGGTTAGGGGTAGGGTTAGGGTACAGATTAGGGTTAGGGTTAGGGTTAGGGTTAGGGTTATGGTACGGGTTAGGGTTAGGGTTAGTGTTAGTGTTAGGGTTAGCGTTAGCGTACTGGTTAGGGTTAGGGTTAGGGTTAGGGTACGGGTTAGGTTTAGGGTACGGGTTAGGGTTAGGGTTAGGGTTAGGGTTAGGGTTAGTAAAGGGTTAGGGTTAGGGTTAGGGTTAGGGTACGGTTTAGGGTTAGGTTTTGGGTACGGTTTAGGGTTATGGTTAGGGTACGGGTTAGGGTTAGGGTTAGGGGTTAGGGTTAGTGTTAGGGTTAGTGTTAGGGTTAGGGTTAGGGTACGTGTTAGGGTTAGGATACGGGTTAGGGTTAGGGTGAGTGTTAGGGTTAGGGTTAGCATACGGGTTAGGGTTAGGATTAGGGTTAGGGTTAGTGTTAGGGTACGGGTTAGGGTTAGGGTACGGGTTAGGGTTAGGATACGGGTTAGGGTTAGGGTGAGTGTTAGGGTTAGGGTTAGCATACGGGTTAGGTTTAGGATTAGGGTTAGGGTTAGTGTTAGGGTACGGGTTAGGGTTAGGGTACGGGTTAGGTTTAGGGTTAGCGTTAGGGTTACGGTTAGGGTTAGGAAAGGGTTAGGGTTAGGATTAGGGTTAGGGTTAGGTTACGGGTTAAGGTTAGGGTTAGGGTACGGGTTTGGGTTAGGGTTAGGGTTAGGGTTAGGGTTAGGTTACGGGTTAGGGTACGGGTTAGGTTTAGGGTTAGGGTTAGGGGTTTGGGTTAGGGTTAGGGTTAGGGTTAGGGTTAGGGTACGGTTTAGGGTACGGGTTAGGGTTAGGGTTAGGGTTAGGTTAGGGTTAGGGTACGGGTTAGGTTGAGGGTTAGGGTTAGGGTTAGGGTTAGGGTACGGGTTAGGGTTAGGGTTTGGGTTAGCGTTAGGGTTAGGGTACGGGTTAGGGTTAGGTTTAGGTTTAGGGTTAGGGTACGGGTTAGGGTTAGGGTTAGGGTTAGTGTTAGGGTACGGGTTAAGTTTAGGGTTAGGGTTAGGGTTAGGGTACGGGTTAGGGGTAGGGTTAGGGTACGGATTAGGGTTAGGGTTAGTGTTAGGGTTAGGGTTATGGTACGGGTTAGAGTTAGGGTTAGGGTTAGTGTTAGGGTTAGCATTAGCGTACTGGTTAGGGTTAGGTTTAGGGTTAGGGTTAGGGTTAGGAAAGGGTTAGGGTTAGGTTTAGGGTTAGGCTTAGGGTACGGGTTAAGTTTAGGTTTAGGGTACGGGTTATGGTTAGGGTAAGGGTTAGGGTTAGGTTTAGGGTACGGGTTAGGGTTAGTGTTAGGGTTAGAGTTTAGGGGTTAGGGTTAGGGTTAGGGTTAGGGTACGTGTTAGGGTACGGGTTAGGGTTAGGGTACGGGTTAGTGTTAGGGTTAGGGTTAGGGTTAGGGTACGGGTTAGGGTTAGCGTTCGGGTTAGGGTACGGGTTAGGGTACGGGTTACGGTTAGGGTAAGTTTGGGTTAGGGTTAGGGTTAGGGTCAGGTTTAGGAAAGGGTTAGGGTTAGGGTTAGGGTACGGGTTAGGGTTAGGGTTAGGGTTAGGGTACGGGTTAGGGTTAGGGTTAGGGTTAGGGTACGGTTTAGGGTACGGGTTAGGGTTAGGGTTAGGTTTAGGGTTAGGGTTAGGGTACGGGTTAGGGTTAGGGTTAGGGGTTAGTGTTAGGTTTAGGGTTAGGGTACGGGTTAGGGTTAGGGTTAGGGGATAGGGTTAGGTTTAGGGTTAGGTTACGGGGTGGGTTAGGGTACGGGTTAGTGTTAGGGTTAGGGTTAGGTTTAGGGTACGGGTTAGGGTTAGGGTACGGGTTAGGGTTATGGTTAGGTAACGGGTTAGGGTTAGGGTTAGGGGTTAGGGTTAGGGTTAGGGTTAGTGTTAGGGTTAGGTTTAGGGTACGGGTTAGGTTTAGGATACGGGTTAGGGTTAGGGTGAGTGTTAGGGTTAGGGTTAGTATACGGGTTAGGGTTAGGATTAGGGTTAGGGTTAGTGTTAGTGTACGGGTTAGGGTTAGAGTACGGGTTAGGGTTAGGGTTAGCGTTAGGGTTAGGGTTATGGTTAGGAAAGGTTTAGGGTTAGGATTAGGGTTAAGGTTAGGGTACGGGTTAAGGTTAGGGTTAGGGTACGTGTTAGGGTTAGGGTTAGGATTAGGGTTAGGGTTAGGGTACGGGTTAGGGTACGGGTTAGGGTTAGGGTTAGGGTTAGGTTTTAGGGTTAGGGTTAGGGTTAGGGTTAGGGTTAGGGTACGGGTTAGGGTTAGGGTTTGTGTTAGGGTTAGGGTTAGGGTTAGGGTACGGGTTAGTGTTAGGTGTAGGGTTAGGGTTAGGGTACGGGTTAGGGTTAGGGTTAGGGTTAGTGTTAGGGTACGGGTTAAGTTTAGGGGTAGGGTTAGGGTTAGGGTTAGGGTACGGGTTAGGGGTAGGGTTTGGGTTAGGGTTAGGGTTAGGGTACGGGTTAGGGTTAGGTTTAGGGTAAGGGTTAGGGTACGGGTTAGTGTTAGGGTTAGGTTTAGGGTATGGGTTAGGGTTAGGGTTAGGGTTAGGGTTAGAATTAGGGTACGGGTTAGGGTACGTGTTAGGGTTAGGGTACCGGTTAGGGTTAGGGTACGGGTTAGGGTACGGGTTAGGGTACGGGTTAGGGTTAGGTTTAGGGGTTAGGATTAGGGTTAGTGTTAGGGTACGGGTTAGGGTTAGGGTACAGTTTAGGGCTAGGGTTAGGTTTAGGGTTAGGGTTAGGGTTAGGGTACGTGTTAGGGTTAGGGTACGGGTTAGGGTTAGGGTTAGGTTTAGGGTTAGGGTTAGGGTTAGAAAAGGGTTAGGGTTAGGGTTAGGGTACGGGTTAAGGTAAGGGTTAGGCTACGGGTTAGGGTTAGGGTTAGGGTTAGGGTTAGGGTATGGGTTAGGGTTAGGGTTAGGGTACGGGTTAGGGTACGGTTTAGGGTTAGGGTTAGGGTACGGGTTAGGGTTAGGGTTAGGGTTAGTGTTAGGGTTAGGGTACGGGTTAGGGTTAGGGTTAGGTTTAGGGTTAGGGTTAGGGTACTGGTTAGGTTTAGGGTTAGGGTTAAGTTTAGTGTACTGGTTAGGGTTAGGGATAGGGTTAGGGTTAGGGTTAGGGTTAGGATACGGGTTAAGGTTAGGGTACGGGTTAGGGTTAGGTTTAGGGTACCGGTTAGGGTTAGGGTTAGATTTAGGGTTAAGGTACGGGTTAGGGTTAGGGTTTGGGTTAGTATTAGGGTTAGAGTACGGGTTAGGGTTAGGGTTAGGTTTAGGGTTAGGGTTAGGGTACGGGTTAGGGTTAGGGTTAGGGTTAGGTTTAGGTTTAGGGTACGGTTTAGGGTTAGGGTTTGGTTTAGGGTTAGGGTTATGGTACAGGTTAGGGTGAGGGTCCGGGTTAGGTTTAGGGTTGGGTTAGGGTTAGGGTTAGGGTTTGGGTACGGGTTAGGTTTAGGGTACGGGTTACGGTTAGGGTACTGGTTAGGTTTAGGTTTAGGGTTAGAGTTAGGGTACAGTATAGGTTTAGGGTTAGGTTTAGGGTACGTGTTAGTGTTAGGGATAGGGGTTAGGGTTAGGGTACGGGTTAGTGTTAGGGTTAAGGTTAAGTTTAGGGTATGGGTTAGGGTTAGGGTTAGGGTTAGGGTTAGGGTTAGGAAAGGTTTAGGGTTAGGTTTAGGGTTAGGGTTAGGGTTGGTTAAGGTTAGGGTTAGGTTACGGGTTAGGGTTAAGGTTAGGGTACGGAGTATGGTTTGGGTACGTGGTAGGGTTAGGGTACGGGTTAGGGTACGGGTTAGGGTTAGGGTTAGGGTACGGGTTAAGGTTAGGATTGGGTTGGGGTTAGGGTTAGGTAAGGGTACGGGTTAGGGTTAGGGTACGGGTTAGGGTACGGGTTATGGTTAGGGTTAGGTTTAGGGTACGGTTTAGGGTTAGGGTACGGGTTAGGGTTAGGGTTAGGGTACTGGTTAGGGTTAGGGTTCGGGTTAGGGTTAGGGATAGGGTTAGGGTTAGGGTTAGGAAAGGGTTAGGGTTAGGGTTAGGGTTAGGGTACGGGTTAAGCGTAAGGTTAGGGTATGGGTTAGGGTTAGAGTTAGTGTTAGGGTTTGGTTTAGGGTACGGGGTAGGGTTAAGGTTGGGTTAGGGTTAGGGTTAGGGTTAGGGTAGGGGTTAGGGTTAGGGTACGGGTTAGGGTTAGGATTAGGGTACGGGTTAGGGTACGTGTTAGGGTTAGGGTACCGGTTAGGGTTAGGGTACGGGTTAGGGTACGGTTTAGGTTACGGTTTAGGGTTAGGGTTAGGGGTTAGGATTAGGGTTAGTGTTAGGGTACGGGTGAGGGTTAGGGTACAGGTTAGGGTTAGGGTTAGGGTTAGGGTTAGGGTTAGGGTACGGGTTAGGTTTAGGGTACGGGTTAGGGTTAGGGTTAGGGATAGGTTTAGGGTACGGGTTAGGGTTAGGGTACTGGTTAGGGTTAGGTTTAGGGTACGGGTTAGTGTTAGGGTAAGGGTTAGGTTTAGGGTTAGGGTTAGAGTTAGGGTACGGGTTAGGGTTAGGGTTAGGGTTAGTGTTAGGGTTAGCGTACGGGTTAGGGTCAGGTTTAGGGTAAGGGTTAGGGTACGGGTTAGGGTTAGGGTTAGGGTTAGGGTTAGGTTTAGGGTACGGGTTAGGGTTAGGGTTAGGTTTATGGTTAGGGTTAGGGTACGGGTTAGGGTACGTGTTAGGGTTAGGGTACCGGTTAGGGTTTGGTTACGGGTTAGGGTTAGTGTTAGGGTACGGGTTAGGTTTAGGGTTAGGGGTTTAGGTTAGGGTTAGGGATAGGGTACGGGTTAGGGTTAGGGTACAGGTTAGGGTTAGGGTTGGGTTAGGGTTAGCGTTAGGGTTAGCGTACGGGTTAAGGTTAGGGTTAGGTTTAGGGTTAGGTTTAGGGTTAGGGTACGGGTTAGGGTTAGGGTACGGGTTAGGGTTCGGGTTAGGTTTAGGTTTAGGGTTAGGGTTAGGAAAGGGTTAGGGTTAGGGTTAGGGTTAGGGTTAGGGTTAGGGTACGGGTTAAGGTTAGGGTTAGTGTACGGGTTAGGGTTAGGGTTAGGGTTAGGGTTAGGGTTAGGGTACGGGTTAGGGTTAGGGTTAGGGTTAGGGTTAGGGGTTAGGGTTAGGATTAGGGTTAGGGTTAGGGTTAGGGAACGGGTTAGGGTTAGGTTTAGGGTTAGGGTTAAGGTTAGGGTACGGGTTAGGGTTAAGGTTAGGGTTAGGTTTAGGGTACGGGTTAGGGTTAGGGTTAGGGTTAGGGTTAGGTTTAGGGTACGGGTTAGGGTTAGGGTTAGGGTTAGAGTTAGGTTTAGGGTACGGGTTAGGGTTAGGGTACGGGTTAGGGTTAGGTTTGGGGTACGGGTTAGGGTTAGGGTTAGGGTTAGGGTTAGGGTACAGGTTAGGGTTAGGGTTAGGGTTAGGGTCAGGTTTAGGTTTAGGGTACGGGTTAGGGTTAGGGTTAGGGTTAGGGTACGGGTTACGTTTAGGGTACGGGTTAAGGTTAGGGTTAGGGTACGGGTTAGGGTTAGGGTCAGTGTTAGGGTTAGGGTTAGAGTACGGGTTAGGGTTAGGGTTAGGGTACGAGTTAGGGTTAGGGTTAGGGGTTAGGGTTAGGATTAGGTTTAGGGAACGGGTTAGGGTTAGGGTACGGATTAGGGTTAGGTTTAGGGTACGGGTTAGGGTTAGGGTTAGGGGTTAGGGTTAGGATTAGTGTTAGTGTTAAGGTTAGGGTACAGGTTAGGGTTAGGGTACGGGTTAGGGTACGTGTTAGGGTTAGGGTACCGTTTAGGGTTAGGTTACGGGTTAGGGTTAGGGTTAGTGTTAGGGTTAGGGTTAGGGTTAGGGTACGGGTTAAGGTTAGGGTTAGGGTACGGGTTAGGGTTAGGGTTAGTGATAGGGTTAGGGTTAGGGTACGGGTTAGGGTTAGGGTTAGGGTACGGGTTAGGGTTAGGGTTAGGGGTTAGGGTTAGGATTAGAGTTAGGGTTAGGGTTAGGGTTAGGGTACGGGTTAGGTTTACGGTTAGGGTTAGGGTTAGGGTACGGGTACGGGTTAGGGTTAGGGTACGGGTTAGGTTTAGGGTTAGGGTTAGCTTTAGGGTACGGGTTAGGGTTCGGGTTAGGGTTAGGGTTAGGTTTAGGGTACGGGTTAGTGTTAGGGTACGTGTTAGGGTTAGAGTTAGGGTACGGGTTAGGGTTAGGGTTAGGGTTAGGGTTAGGGTACGGGTTAGTGTTAGGGTTAGGGTTAGTGATAGGTTTAGCGTACGGGTTAGGGTTAGGTTTACGGTAAGGGTTAGGGTACGGGTTAGGGTTAGGGTTAGGGTTAGGGTTAGGGTTAGGTTTAGGGTACGGGTTAGGGTTAGGGTTAGGGTTAGGGTTAGGGTTAGTGTTAGGGTACGGGTTAGGGTACGTGTTAGGGTTAGGGTACCGGTTAGGGTTAGGTTACGGGTTAGGGTTAGGGTTAGGGTACGGGTTAGGTTTAGGGTTAAGGGTTAGGGTTAGGGTTAGGGTTAGGGTACGGGTTAGGGTTAGGGTACAGGTTAGGGTTAGGGTTAGGGTTAGGATTAGGTTTAGGGTACGGGTTAGGTTTAGGGTTAGGGTACGAGTTAGGGTTAGGGTTGTGGGTTAGGGTAAGGATTAGGTTTATGGTAGGGGTTAGGGTTAGGGTACGGATTAGGTTTAGGTTTAGGGTACGGGTTAGGGTTAGGGTTAGGGGTTAGGGTTAGGATAAGGGTTAGGGTTAGGGTTAGGGTACGGGTTAGGGTTAGGGTTAGTGTTAGGGTTAGGGTTAGGGTACGGGTTAGGGTTAGGGTTAGGGTACGAGTTAGGGTTAGGTTTATGGGTTAGGGTTAGGATTAGGGTTAGGGTTCGTGTTAGGGTATGGGTTAGGGTTAGGGTTAGGGTTAGGTTTAGGGGATATGTTAGGGTTAGGGTACCGGTTAGGTTTAGGGTACGGGTTAGGGTACGGGTTAGGGTTAGGGTTAGGGTTAGGGTTAGGGATTAGGATTAGGGTTACTGTTAGGGGACGGGTTAGTGTTAGGGTACAGGTTAGGGTTAGGGTTAGGGTTAGAGTTAGGGTACGGGTTAGGGTTAGGGTACGGGTTAGGTTTAGGGTTAGGTTTAGCGTTAGGGTTAGGGTTAGAAAAGGGTTAGGGTTAGGGCTAGGGTTAGGGTTAGGCTTAGGGTTAGGGTAAGGAAAGGGTTAGGGTTAAGGTTAGGGTTAGGGTTAGGGTTAGGGTACGGGTTAAGGGTAAGTTTAGGGTACGGGTTAGGGTTAGAGTTAGTGTTAGGGTTAGGGTTAGGGTACGGGTTAGGGTTAGGGTTGGGTTAGTGTTAGGGTTAGGGTTAGGGTACGGGTTAGGGTTAGGGTACGGGTTAGGGTACGGGTTACGGTACGGGTTAGGTTAAGGGTTAGGGTTAGGGTTAGGATTAGGTTTAGGGTACGGGTTAGGGTTAGGTTTAGGGTGAGTGTTAGGGTACGGGTTAGGGTTAGGGTTAGGGTTAGGTTCAGGGTATGGGTTAGGGTTTGGGTTAGTGTTAGGGTTAGGGTTAGGATTAGGGTACGGGTTCGGGTATGTGTTAGGGTTAGGGTACCGGTTAGGGTTAGGGTACGGGTTAGGGTACGGTTTAGGGTACGGGTTAGGGTTAGGGTTAGGGGTTAGGATTAGGGTTAGTGTTAGGGTACGGGTTAGGTTTAGGGTACAGGTTAGTGTTAGGGTTAGGGTTAGGGTTAGGGTTAGGGTACGGTTTAGTGTTAGGGTACGTGTTAGTGTTATGGTTAGGTTTAGGGTTAGGGTTAGGGTTAGAAAAGGGTTAGGGTTAGGGTTAGGGTTAGGGTACGGTTTAAGGTTAGGGTTAGGGTACGGGTTAGGGTTAGGGTTAGTGTTAGGGTTAGGGTTAGGGTATGGGTTAGGGTTAGGGTTAGGTTACGGGTTAGGGTACGGTTTAGGGTTAGGGTTAGGGTACTGGATAGGGTTAGGGTTAGGGTTAGGGTTAGGGTTAGGGTTAGGGTACGGGTTTGGGTTAGGGTTAGGTTTAGGGTTAGGGTTAGGAATAGGGTGCTGGTTAGGGTTAGGGTTAGGGTTAGGTTTAGGGTACGGGTTAGGGTTAGGTTTAGGGTTAGGGTTAGGATACGGGTTACGGTTAGGGTACGGGTTAGGGTTAGGTTTAGGGTACCGGTTAGGGTTAGGGTTAGGGTTAGGGTTAGTGTACGGGTTAGGGTTAGGGTTAGGTTTAGGGTTAGGGTTAGGGATAGGGTGCTGGTTAGGGTTAGGGTTAGGGTTGGGTTTAGGGTACGGGTTAGAGTTAGGGTTAGCGTTAGGGTTAGGATACGGGTTACGGTTAGGGTTAGGGTTAGTATTAGGGTTAGCGTACGGGTTAGGGTTAGGGTTAGGTTTAGGGTTAGGTTAGGATACGGGTTAGGGTTAGGGTACGGGTTAGGGTTAGGGTTAGGGTTAAGGTTAGGAAAGGGTTAGGGTTAGGGTAGGGGTTAGGGTACGGGTTAGGGTTAGGGTTAGGGTACGGGTTAGGGTTAGAGTTAGGGTTAGGGTTAGGTTTAGGTTAGGGTACGTGTCAGGGTACGGGTTAGGGTTAGGGTTAGGTTTAGGGTTAGGGTTTGGGTACGGGTTAGTGTTAGGGTACGGGGTAGGGTTAGGGTACAGGTTAGGGTACGGGTTAGGGTTAGGGTTAGGGTCCGTGTTAGGGTTAGGGTTGGGTTAGAGTTAGGGTTAGGGTTAGGGTACGGGTTAGGGTTAGGGTACGGGTTAGGGTTAGGGTTAGGTTTAGGTTTAGGGTACGGGTTAGGGTTAGGGTTAGGGTTAGGGTTAGGTTTAGGGTACGGGTTAGGGTTAGGGTTAGGGTTAGAGTTAGGTTTAGGGTACGGGTTAGGGTTAGGGTACGGGTTAGGGTTAGGTTTGGGGTACGGGTTAGGGTTAGGGTTAGGGTTAGGGTTAGGGTACAGGTTAGGGTTAGGGTTAGGGTTAGGGTTAGGTTTAGGTTTAGGGTACGGGTTAGGGTTAGGGTTAGGGTTAGGGTACGGGTTACGTTTAGGGTACGGGTTAAGGTTAGGGTTAGGGTACGGGTTAGGGTTAGGGTCAGTGTTAGGGTTAGGGTTAGAGTACGGGTTAGGGTTAGGGTTAGGGTACGAGTTAGGGTTAGGGTACGAATTAGGGTTAGGTTTAGGGTACGGGTTAGGGTTAGGGTTAGGGGTTAGGGTTAGGATTAGTGTTAGTGTTAGGGTTAGGGTACAGGTTAGGGTTAGGGTACGGGTTAGGGTTAGGGTACAGGTTAGGGTTAGGGTTAGGATTAGGATTAGGTTTAGGGTACGGGTTAGGTTTAGGGTTAGGGTACGAGTTAGGGTTAGGGTTGTGGGTTAGGGTAAGGATTAGGTTTATGGTAGGGGTTAGGGTTAGGGTACGGATTAGGTTTAGGTTTAGGGTACGGGTTAGGGTTAGGGTTAGGGGTTAGGGTTAGGATAAGGGTTAGGGTTAGGGTTAGGGTACGGGTTAGGGTTAGGGTTAGTGTTAGGGTTAGGGTTAGGGTACGGGTTAGGGTTAGGGTTAGGGTACGAGTTAGGGTTAGGTTTATGGGTTAGGGTTAGGATTAGGGTTAGGGTTCGTGTTAGGGTATGGGTTAGGGTTAGGGTTAGGGTTAGGTTTAGGGGATATGTTAGGGTTAGGGTACCGGTTAGGTTTAGGGTACGGGTTAGGGTACGGGTTAGGGTTAGGGTTAGGGTTAGGGTTAGGGATTAGGATTAGGGTTAGTGTTAGGGGACGGGTTAGGGTTAGGGTACAGGTTAGGGTTAGGGTTAGGGTTAGAGTTAGGGTACGGGTTAGGGTTAGGGTACGGGTTAGGTTTAGGGTTAGGTTTAGCGTTAGGGTTAGGGTTAGAAAAGGGTTAGGGTTAGGGCTAGGGTTAGGGTTAGGCTTAGGGTTAGGGTAAGGAAAGGGTTAGGGTTAAGGTTAGGGTTAGGGTTAGGGTTAGGGTACGGGTTAAGGGTAAGTTTAGGGTACGGGTTAGGGTTAGAGTTAGTGTTAGGGTTAGGGTTAGGGTACGGGTTAGGGTTAGGGTTGGGTTAGTGTTAGGGTTAGGGTTAGGGTACGGGTTAGGGTTAGGGTACGGGTTAGGGTACGGGTTACGGTACGGGTTAGGTTAAGGGTTAGGGTTAGGGTTAGGATTAGGTTTAGGGTACGGGTTAGGGTTAGGTTTAGGGTGAGTGTTAGGGTACGGGTTAGGGTTAGGGTTAGGGTTAGGTTCAGGGTATGGGTTAGGGTTTGGGTTAGTGTTAGGGTTAGGGTTAGGATTAGGGTACGGGTTCGGGTATGTGTTAGGGTTAGGGTACCGGTTAGGGTTAGGGTACGGGTTAGGGTACGGTTTAGGGTACGGGTTAGGGTTAGGGTTAGGGGTTAGGATTAGGGTTAGTGTTAGGGTACGGGTTAGGTTTAGGGTACAGGTTAGTGTTAGGGTTAGGGTTAGTGTTAGGGTTAGGGTACGGTTTAGTGTTAGGGTACGTGTTAGGGTTATGGTTAGGTTTAGGGTTAGGGTTAGGGTTAGAAAAGGGTTAGGGTTAGGGTTAGGGTTAGGGTACGGTTTAAGGTTAGGGTTAGGGTACGGGTTAGGGTTAGGGTTAGTGTTAGGGTTAGGGTTAGGGTATGGGTTAGGGTTAGGGTTAGGTTACGGGTTAGGGTACGGTTTAGGGTTAGGGTTAGGGTACTGGATAGGGTTAGGGTTAGGGTTAGGGTTAGGGTTAGGTTTAGGGTACGGGTTTGGGTTAGGGTTAGGTTTAGGGTTAGGGTTAGGAATAGGGTGCTGGTTAGGGTTAGGGTTAGGGTTAGGTTTAGGGTACGGGTTAGGGTTAGGTTTAGGGTTAGGGTTAGGATACGGGTTACGGTTAGGGTACGGGTTAGGGTTAGGTTTAGGGTACCGGTTAGGGTTAGGGTTAGGGTTAGGGTTAGTGTAAGGGTTAGGGTTAGGGTTAGGTTTAGGGTTAGGGTTAGGGATAGGGTGCTGGTTAGGGTTAGGGTTAGGGTTAGGTTTAGGGTACGGGTTAGAGTTAGGGTTAGCGTTAGGGTTAGGATACGGGTTAGGTTAGGGTTAGGGTTAGTATTAGGGTTAGCGTACGGGTTAGGGTTAGGGTTAGGTTTAGGGTTAGGTTAGGATACGGGTTAGGGTTAGGGTACGGGTTAGGGTTAGGGTTAGGGTTAAGGTTAGGAAAGGGTTAGGGTTAGGGTAGGGGTTAGGGTATGGGTTAGGGTTAGGGTTAGGGTACGGGTTAGGGTTAGAGTTAGGGTTAGGGTTAGGTTTAGGTTAGGGTACGTGTCAGGGTACGGGTTAGGGTTAGGGTTAGGTTTAGGGTTAGGGTTTGGGTACGGCTTAGTGTTAGTGTACGGGGTAGGGTTAGGGTACAGGTTAGGGTACGGGTTAGGGTTAGGGTTAGGGTCCGTGTTAGGGTTAGGGTTGGGTTAGAGTTAGGGTTAGGGTTAGGGTACGGGTTAGGGTTAGGGTACGGGTTAGGGTTAGGGTTAGGTTTAGGTTTAGGGTACGGGTTAGGGTTAGGGTTAGGGTTAGGGTTAGGTTTAGGGTACGGGTTAGGGTTAGGGTTAGGGTTAGAGTTAGGTTTAGGGTACGGGTTAGGGTTAGGGTACGGGTTAGGGTTAGGTTTGGGGTACGGGTTAGGGTTAGGGTTAGGGTTAGGGTTAGGGTACAGGTTAGGGTTAGGGTTAGGGTTAGGGTTAGGTTTAGGTTTAGGGTACGGGTTAGGGTTAGGGTTAGGGTTAGGGTACGGGTTACGTTTAGGGTACGGGTTAAGGTTAGGGTTAGGGTACGGGTTAGGGTTAGGGTCAGTGTTAGGGTTAGGGTTAGAGTACGGGTTAGGGTTAGGGTTAGGGTACGAGTTAGGGTTAGGGTACGGATTAGGGTTAGGTTTAGGGTACGGGTTAGGGTTAGGGTTAGGGGTTAGGGTTAGGATTAGTGTTAGTGTTAGGGTTAGGGTACAGGTTAGGGTTAGGGTACGGGTTAGGGTACGTGTTAGGGTTAGGTTTAGGGTTAGGGTACGGGTTAGTGTTAGGGTACGGGTTAGGGTTAGGGTTAGGTTTAGGGTTAGGGTTAGGGTTAGTGTTAGGGTTAGGGTTAGGGTTAGGGTACGGGTTAAGGTTAGGGTTAGGGTACGGGTTAGGGTTAGGGTTAGTGTTAGGGTAGGGTTAGGGTACGGGTTAGGGTTAGGGTTAGGGTACGGGTTAGGGTTAGGGTTAGGGGTTAGGTTTAGGATTAGAGTTAGGGTTAGGGTTAGGGTTAGGGTACGGGTTAGGTTTAGGGTTAGGGTTAGGGTTAGGGTACGGGTACGGGTTAGGGTTAGGGTACGGGTTAGGTTTAGGGTTAGGGTTAGCTTTAGGGTACGGGTTAGGGTTCGGGTTATGGTTAGGGTTAGGTTTAGGGTACGGGTTAGTGTTAGGGTACGTGTTAGGGTTAGAGTTAGGGTACGGGTTAGGGTTAGGGTTAGGGTTAGGGTTAGGGTACGGGTTATTGTTAGGGGTAGGGTTAGTGTTAGGTTTAGCGTACGGGTTAGGGTTAGGTTTACGGTAAGGGTTAGGGTACGGGTTAGGGTTAGGGTTAGGGTTAGGGTTAGGGTTAGGTTTAGCGTACGGGTTAGGGTTAGGGTTAGGGTTAGGGTTAGGGTTAGTGTTAGGGTACGGGTTAGGGTACGTGTTAGGGTTAGGGTACCGGTTAGGGTTAGGTTACGGGTTAGGGTTAGGGTTAGGGTACGGGTTAGGTTTAGGGTTAAGGGTTAGGGTTAGGTTTAGGGTTAGGGTACGGGTTATGGTTAGGTACAGGTTAGGGTTAGGGTTAGGGTTAGGATTAGGTTTAGGGTACGGGTTAGGTTTAGGGTACGGGTTAGGGTTAGGGTAAGTGTACGGGTTAGGGTTAGGTTTAGGGGTTAGGGTTAGGATTAGGGTTAGGGTTAGGGTTAGGGTACGGTTTTGGGTTAGGGTACGGGTTAGGGTTAGGGTTAGGGTTAGGGTTATCGTACAGTTTAGGTTTTGGGTTAGGTTTAGGGTTAGGTTTAGGGTTAGGGTAAGGGTTAGGGTTAGGGTACAGGTTAGCGTTAGGGTTAGGTTTAGGGTTAGGGTTAGGGTTAGGAAAGTGTTAGGGTTAGGGTTATGGTTAGGTTTAGGGTACGGGTTAGGTTTAGGGTTAGGGTAGGAGTTAGGGTTAGGGTTGTGGGTTAGGGTAAGGATTAGGTTTAGGGTAGGGGTTAGGGTTAGGGTACGGATTAGGTTTAGGTTTAGGGTACGGGTTAGGGTTAGGGTTAGGGGTTAGGGTTAGGATAAGGGTTAGGGTTAGGGTTAGGGTACGGGTTAGGGTTAGGTTTAGTGTTAGGGTTAGGGTTAGGGTACGGGTTAGGGTTAGGGTTAGGGTACGAGTTAGGGTTAGGTTTATGGGTTAGGGTTAGGATTAGGGTTAGGGTTAGGGTTAGGGTATGGGTTAGGGTTAGGGTTAGGGTTAGGTTTAGGGGACATGTTAGGGTTAGGGTACCGGTTAGGTTTAGGGTACGGGTTAGGGTACGGGTTAGGGTACGGGTTAGGGTTAGGGTTAGGGATTAGGATTAGGGTTAGTGTTAGGGGACGGGTTAGGGTTAGGGTACAGGTTAGGGTTAGGGTTAGGGTTAGAGTTAGGGTACGGGTTAGGGTTAGGGTACGGGTTAGGGTTAGGGTTAGGTTTAGCGTTAGGGTTAGGGTTAGAAAAGGGTTAGGTTTAGGGCTAGGGTTAGGGCTAGGGTAGGGTTAGGGTAAGGAAAGGGTTAGGGTTAAGGTTAGGGTTAGGGTTAGGGTTAGGGTACGGGTTAAGGGTAAGGTTAGGGTACGGGTTAGGGTTAGAGTTAGTGTTAGGTTTAGGGTTAGGGTACTGGTTAGGGTTAGGGTTGGGTTAGTGTTAGGGTTAGGGTTAGGGTACGGGTTAGGGTTAGGGTACGGTTTAGGGTACGGGTTAGGGTACGGGTTAGGTTTAGGGTTAGGTTTAGGGTACGGGTTAGGGTTAGGGTTAGGTGTTAGGGTTAGGATAAGGGATAGGGTTAGTGTTAGGGTAAGTTTTAGGTTTAGGGTACGGGTTAGGGTTAGGGTTAGGGTTAGTGTTAGTGTTAATGTACGGGTTAGGGTTAGGGTTAGGGTTAGGGTTAGGGGTTAGGGGTTAGGGTTAGTGTTAGGGTTAGGGTTAGGGTACGGGTTAGGGTACGAGTTAGGTTTAGGGTTAGGGTTAGGGTACGGGTTAGGTTAAGGGTTAGGGTTAGGGTTAGGATTAGGTTTAGGGTACGGGTTAGGGTTAGGTTTAGGGTGAGTGTTAGGGTACGGGTTAGGGTTAGGGTTAGGGTTAGGTTTAGGGTATGGGTTAGGGTTTGGGTTAGGGTTAGGGTTAGGGTTAGGATTAGGGTACGGGTTCGGGTATGTGTTAGGGTTAGGGTACCGGTTAGGGTTAGGGTACGGGTTAGGGTACGGTTTAGGGTAAGGGTTAGGGTTAGGGTTAGGGGTTAGGATTAGGGTTAGTGTTAGGGTACGGGTTAGGGTTAGGGTACAGGTTAGTGTTAGGGTTAGGGTTAGGGTTAGGGGTAGGGTACGGTTTAGTGTTAGGGTATGTGTTAGGGTTGTGGTTAGGCTTAGGGTTAGGGTTAGGGTTAGAAAAGGGTTAGGGTTAGGGTTAGGGTTAGGGTACGGTTTAAGGTTAGGGTTAGGGTACGGGTTAGGGTTAGGGTTAGTGTTAGGGTTAGGGTTAGGGTATGGGTTAGGGTTAGGGTTAGGTTACGGGTTAGGGTACGGTTTAGGGTTAGGGTTAGGGTACTGGATAGGGTTAGCGTTAGGGTTAGGGTTAGGGTTAGCGTTAGGGTACGGGTTTGGGTTAGGGTTAGGTTTAGGGTTAGGGTTAGGGATAGGGTGCTGGTTAGGGTTAGGGTTAGGGTTAGGTTTAGGGTACGGGTTAGGGTTAGGTTTAGGGTTAGGGTTAGGATACGGGTTACGGTTAGGGTACGGGTTAGGGTTAGGTTTAGGGTACCGGTTAGGGTTAGGGTTAGGGTTAGGGTTAGGGTACGGGTTAGGGTTAGGGTTAGGTTTAGGGTTAGGGTTAGGGATAGGGTGCTGGTTAGGGTTAGGGTTAGGGTTAGGTTTAGGGTACGGGTTAGAGTTAGGGTTAGCGTTAGGGTTAGGATACGGGTTACGGTTAGGGTTAGGGTTAGTATTAGGGTTAGCGTACGGGTTAGGGTTAGGGTTAGGTTTAGGGTTAGGTTAGGATACGGGTTAGGGTTAGGGTACGGGTTAGGGTTAGGGTTAGGGTTAAGGTTAGGAAAGGATTAGGGTTAGGGTAGGGGTTAGGGTACGGGTTAGGGTTAGGGTTAGGGTACGGGTTAGGGTTAGGGTTAGAGTTAGGGTTAGGGTTAGGTTTAGGTTAGGGTACGTGTCAGGGTTAGGGTTAGGGTAAGGGTTAAGGTACGGGTTAGGGTTAGGGTTAGGTTTATGGTTAGGTTTAGGGTACGGGTTAGGGTTAGGGTTAGGTTTAGGGTTAGGGTTAGGGTACGGGTTAGGGTTAGGGTACGGGGTAGGGTTAGGGTACAGGTTAGGGTACGGGTGAGGGTTAGGGTTAGGGTCCGTGTTAGGTTTAGAGTTGGGTTAGAGTTAGGGTTAGGGTTAGTGTACGGGTTAGGGTTAGGGTACGGGTTAGGGTTAGGGTTAGGTTTAGGTTTAGGGTACGGGTTAGGGTTAGGGTTAGGGTTAGGTTTAGGGTACGGGTTAGGGTTAGGGTTAGGGTTAGAGTTAGGTTTAGGGTACGGGTTAGGGTTAGGGTACGGGTTAGGGTTAGGTTTGGGGTACGGGTTAGGGTTAGGGTTAGGGTTAGGGTTAGGGTACAGGTTAGGGTTAGGGTTAGGGTTAGGGTTAGGGTTAGGTTTAGGTTTAGGGTACGGGTTAGGGTTAGGGTTAGGGTTAGGGTTAGGGTACGGGTTACGTTTAGGGTACGGGTTAAGGTTAGGGTTAGGGTACGGGTTAGGGTTTGGGTCAGTGTTAGGGTTAGGGTTAGAGTACGGGTTAGGGTTAGTGTTAGGGTACGATTTAGGGTTAGGGTTAGGGGTTAGGGTTAGGATTAGGTTTAGGGAATGGGTTAGGGTTAGGGTACGGATTAGGGTTAGGTTTAGGGTACGGGTTAGGGTTAGGGTTAGGGGTTAGGGTTAGGATTAGTGTTAGTGTTAGGGTTAGGGTACAGGTTAGGGTTAGGGTACGTGTTAGGGTACGTGTTAGGGTTAGGTTTAGGGTTAGGGTACGGGTTAGTGTTAGGGTACGGGTTAGGGTTAGGGTTAGGTTTAGGTTTAGGGTTAGGGTTAGTGTTAGGGTTAGGGTTAGGGTTAGGGTACGGGTTAAGGTTAGGGTTAGGGTACGGGTTAGGGTTAGGGTTAGTGTTAGGGTTAGGGTTAGGGTACGGGTTAGGGTTAGGGTTAGGGTACGGGTTAGGGTTAGGGTTAGGGGTTAGGGTTAGGATTAGAGTTAGGGTTAGGGTTAGGGTTAGGGTACGGGTTAGGTTTAGGGTTAGGGTTAGGGTTAGGGTACGGGTACGGATTAGGGTTAGGGTACGGGTTAGGTTTAGGGTTAGGGTTAGCTTTAGGGTACGGGTTAGGGTTCGGGTTAGGGTTAGGGTTAGGTTTAGGGTACGGGTTAGTGTTAGGGTACGTGTTAGGGTTAGAGTTAGGGTACGGGTTAGGGTTAGGGTTAGGGTTAGGGTTAGGGTACGGGTTAGTGTTAGGGTTAGGGTTAGTGTTAGGTTTAGCGTACGGGTTAGGGTTAGGTTTACGGTAAGGGTTAGGGTACGGGTTAGGGTTAGGGTTAGGGTTAGGGTTAGGGTTAGGGTACGGGTTAGTGTTAGGGTTAGGGTTAGGGTACGTGTTAGGGTTAGGGTTAGGGTTTAGGGTTAGGGTACGGGTTAGTGTTAGGAATAGGGTTAGGTTTAGGGTACTGGTTTGGGTTAGGGTTAGTGTTAGGGTTAGGGTTAGGGTTAGGAAAGGTTTAGGGTTAGGTTTATGGTTAGGGTTAGGGTTGGTTATGGTTAGGGTAAGGGTACGTTTTAGGGTAAGGGTTAGGGTTAGGGTTAGGATTAGGGTTAGGGTACGGGTTAGGGTTAGGATTAGGGTAAGGGTTAGGGTACGGGTTAGGGTTAGTGTTAGGGTTAGGTTTAGGGTACGGGTTAGTGTTAGGGATAGGGTTAGGTTTAGGGTTAGGGTACGGGTTAGTGTACGTGTTAGGGTTAGGGTACCGGTTAGGGTTAGGGTACTGGTTAGGGTTAGGGTTAGGGTACGGGTTAGGGTTAGGGTTAGGGGTTAGCGTTAGGGTTAGGGTTAGGGTACGGTTTAGGGTTAGGGTTAGGTGATAGGGTTAGGGTTAGTGTTAGGGTACGGGTTAGGGTTAGGGTACGGGTTAGGTTTAGGGTTAGGGTTAGGTTTATGTTACGTGTTAGGGTTAGGGTACGGGTTAGGGTTATGGTTAGGGTACGGTTTAGGGTTAGGGTTAAGGGTTAGGTTTAGGGTTAGGGTACGGGTTAGGGTTAGGGTATGGGTTAGGGTTAGGGTTAGGGTACGAGTTAGGGTTAGGTTTAGGGGTTAGGGTTAGGATTAGGGTTAGGGTTAGGGTTAGGGTATGGGTTAGGGTTAGGGTTAGGGTTAGGTTTAGGGGACATGTTAGGGTTAGGGTACTGGTTAGGTTTAGGGTACGGGTTAGGGTACGGGTTAGGGTACGGGTTAGGGTTAGGGTTAGGGATTAGGATTAGGGTTAGTGTTAGGGGATGTGTTAGGGTTAGGGTACAGGTTAGGGTTAGGGTTAGGGTTAGAGTTAGGGTACGGGTTAGGGTTAGGGTACGGGTTAGGGTTAGGGTTAGGTTTAGCGTTAGGGTTAGGGTTAGAAAAGGGTTAGGGTTAGGGCTAGGGTTAAGGTTAGGGTTAGGGTTAGGGTAAGGAAATGGTTAGGGTTAAGGTTAGGGTTAGGGTTAGGGTTAGGGTACGGGTTAAGGGTAAGGTTAGGGTACGGGTTAGGGTTAGAGTTAGTGTTAGGGTTAGGGTTAGGGTACGGGTTAGGGTTAGGGTTGGGTTAGTGTTAGGGTTAGGGTACGGGTTAGGGTTAGGGTACGGGTTAGGGTACGGGTTAGGGTACGGGTTAGGGTTAGGGTACGGGTTAGGGTTAGGGTTAGGGTACTGGTTAGGGTTAGGGTTAGGGTACGGATTAGGGTTATGGTTAGGGTTAGGGTACGGGTTAGGTTTAGGGTTAGGTTTAGGGTACGGGTTAGGGTTAGGGTTAGGTGTTAGGGTTAGGATAAGGGATAGGGTTAGTGTTAGGGTAAGTTTTAGGTTTAGGGTACGGGTTAGGGTTAGGGTTAGGGTTAGTGTTAGTGTTAATGTACGGGTTAGGGTTAGGGTTAGGGTTAGGGTTAGGGGTTAGGGGTTAGGGTTAGTGTTAGGGTTAGGGTTAGGGTACGGGTTAGGGTACGAGTTAGGGTTAGGGTTAGGGTTAGGGTACGAGTTAGGTTAAGTGTTAGGGTTAGGGTTAGGATTAGGTTAGGGTATGGGTTAGGGTTAGGTTTAGGGTGAGTGTTAGGGTACGGGTTAGGGTTAGGGTTAGGGTTAGGTTTAGGGTATGGGTTAGGGTATGGGTTAGGGTTAGGGTTAGGGTTAGGATTAGGGTACGGGTTAGGGTACGTGTTAGGGTTAGGGTACCGGTTAGGGTTAGGGTACGGGTTAGGGTACGGTTTAGGGTACGGGTTAGGTTTAGGGTTAGGGGTTAGGATTAGGGTTAGTGTTAGAGTACGGGTTAGGGTTAGGGTACAGGTTAGGGTTAGGGTTAGGGTTAGGGTTAGGGTTAGGGTACGGTTTAGTGTTAGGGTACGGGTTAGGGTTAGGGTTAGGATTAGGGTTAGGGTTAGGGTTAGAAAAGGGTTAGGGTTAGGGTTAGGGTTAGGGTACGGTTTAAGGTTAGGGTTAGGGTACGGGTTAGGGTTAGGGTTAGTGTTAGGGTTAGGGTTAGGGTATGGTTAGGGTTAGGGTTAGGGTACGGGTTAGGGTTAGGTTTAGGGTTAGGGTTAGGGTACGGGTTAGGGTTAGGGTTAGGTTTAGGGTTAGGGTTAGGGATAGGGTGCTGGTTAGGGTTAGGGTTAGGGTTAGGTTTAGGGTACGGGTTAGGGTTAGGTTTAGGGTTAGGGTTAGGATACGGGTTACGGTTAGGGTACGGGTTAGGGTTAGGTTTAGGGTACCGGTTAGGGTTAGGGTTAGGTTTAGGGTTAAGGTACGGTTTAGGGTTAGTATTAGGGTTAGCGTACGGGTTAGGGTTAGGGTTAGCTTTAGGGTTAAGGTTAGGGTACGGGTTAGGGTTAGGGTACGGGTACGGGTTAGGGTTAGGGTTAGGGTTAGGAAAGGGTTAGGGTTAGGGTTGGGGTTAGGGTACGCGGTAGGGTTAGGGTACAGTTTAGGGTACGGGTTAGGGTTAGGGTTAGGGTCCGTGTTAGGGTTAGGGTTGGGTTAGAGTTAGGGTTAGGGTTAGGGTACGGGTTAGGGTTAGGGTACGGGTTAGGGTTAGGGTTAGTGTTAGGGTACGGGTTAGGGTTAGGGTTAGGTTTAGGGTACGTGTTAGGGTTAGGTTTAGGGGTTAGGGTTAGGGTACGGGTTAGTGTTAGGGTTAGGGTTAGGTTTAGGGTACGGGTTAGGGTTAGGGTTAGGGTTAGGGTTAGGGTTAGGAAAGGTTTAGGGTTAGGTTTAGGGTTAGGGTTAGGGTTTATTAAGGTTAGGTAAGGGTACGTTTTAGGGTAAGGGTTAGGGTTAGGGTAAGGATTAGGGTTAGGGTACGGGTTAGGGTTAGGTTTAGGGTAAGGGTTAGGGTACGGGTTAGGGTTATTGTTAGGGTTAGGTTTAGGGTACGGGTTAGGGTTAGGGATAGGGTTAGGGTTAGGGTTCAGGTACGGGTTAGGGTAAGTGTTAGGGTTAGGGTACCGGTTAGGGTTAGGGTACGGGTTAGGGTTAGGGTGAGGGTACGGGTTAGGGTTAGGGTACGGGTTAGTTTTAGGGTTAGGGTTAGGTTTATGTTACGGGTTAGGGTTAGGGTACGGGTTAGGGTTATGGTTAGGGTACGGTTTAGGGTTAGGGTTAGGGGTTAGGGTTAGGGTTAGGGTTAGGGTTAGGGTTAGCTTACGGGTAAGGGTTAGGGTTAGGGTAAGGGTTAGGGTTAGTGTTAGAGTAAGGTTCAGGTTTAGGGTACGGGTTAGGGTTAGGGTTAGGGTTAGTGTTAGTGTTAATGTACGGGTTAGGGTTAGTGTTAGGGTTAGGGTTAGGGGTTAGGGGTTAGGGTTAGGGTTAGGGTTAGGGTACGGGTTAGGGTACGAGTTAGGGTTAGGGTTAGGGTTAGGGTACGGGTTAGTGTAAGGGTTAGGGTTAGGGTTAGGATTAGGGTTAGGGTACGGGTTAGGGTTAGGTTTAGGGTAAGGGTTAGGGTACGGGTTAGGGTTAGGGTTAGGGTTAGGGTTAGGGTTAGGTTTAGGGTATGGGTTAGGGTTAGGGTTAGGTTTAGGGTTAGGATTAGGGTACGGGTTAGGGTACGTGTTAGGGTTAGGGTACCGGTTAGGGTTAGGGTACGGGTTAGGGTACGGTTTAGGGTACGGTTTAGGGTTAGTGTTAGGGGTTAGGATTAGGGTTAGTGTTAGGGTACGGTTTAGGGCTTAGGGTACGGGTTAGAGTTAGGGTTAGGTTTAGGGTTAGGGTTAGGGTTAGAAAAGGGTTAGGGTTATGGTTAGGGTTAGGGTACGGGTTAAGGTTAGGGATAGGGTACGGGTTAGGGTTAGGGTTAGTGTTAGGGTTAGTGTTAGGGTTTGTTTATGGGTTAGGGTTAGGGTTAGGGTACGGGTTAGGGTACCGTTTAGGGTTAGGGTTAGGGTACCGGTTAGGGTTAGGGTTAGGTTTAGGGTTAGGGTTAGGGATAGGGTGCTGGTTAGGGTTAGGGTTAGGGTTAGATTTAGGGTACGGGTTAGGGTTAGGGTTAGGTTTAGGGTTAGGATACGGGTTACGGTTAGGGTACGGGTTAGGGTTAGGTTTAGGGTACCGGTTAGGGTTAGGGTTAGGGTTAGGGTTAAGGTACGGGTTAGGGTTAGGGTTAGGGTTAGTATTAGGGTTAGAGTACGGGTTAGGGTTAGGGTTAGTTTTAGGGTTAGGGTTAGGCTACGGGTTAGGGTTAGGGTACAGGTTAGGGTTAGGGTTAGGGTTAGGGTTAGGAAAGGGTTAGGGTTAGGGTTAGGGTACGGGTGAGGGTTAGGGTACGGGTTAGGGTTAGAGTTAGGGTTAGGGTTAGGGTTAGGTTTAGGGTACGGGTTAGGGTTAGGGTTAGGTTTAGGGTTAGGGTTAGGGTACGGGTTAGGGTTAGGGTACGGGTTAGGGTTAGGGTACAGGTTAGGGTACGGGTTAGGGTTAGGGTTAGGGTCCGTGTTAGGGTTAGGGTTGGGTTAGAGTTAGGGTTAGGGTTAGGGTACGGGTTAGGGTTAGGGTACGGGTTAGGGTTAGGGTTAGGTTTAGGGTTCCGGTACGGGTTAGGGTTAGGTTAAGGGTTAGGGTTAGGTTTAGGGTACTGGTTAGGGTTAGGGTTAGGTTTAGGGTTAGGGTACGGGTTAGGGTTAGGGTTAGGTTTAGGGTACGTGTTAGGGTTAGGGTTAGGGTTTAGGGTTAGGGTACGGGTTAGTGTTAGGAATAGGGTTAGGTTTAGGGTACTGGTTAGGGTTAGGGTTAGTGTTAGGGTTAGGGTTAGGGTTAGGAAAGGTTTAGGGTTAGGTTTATGGTTAGGGTTAGGGTTGGTTATGGTTAGGGTAAGGGTACGTTTTAGGGTAAGGGTTAGGGTTAGGGTTCGGATTAGGGTTAGGGTACGGGTTAGGGTTAGGATTAGGGTAAGGGTTAGGGTACGGGTTAGGGTTAGTGTTAGGGTTAGGTTTAGGGTACGGGTTAGTGTTAGGGATAGGGTTAGGTTTAGGGTTAGGGTACGGGTTAGTGTACGTGTTAGGGTTAGGGTACCGGTTAGGGTTAGGGTACTGGTTAGGGTTAGGGTTAGGGTACGGGTTAGGGTTAGGGTTAGGGGTTAGCGTTAGGGTTAGGGTTAGGGTACGGTTTAGGGTTAGGGTTAGGTGATAGGGTTAGGGTTAGTGTTAGGGTACGGGTTAGGGTTAGGGTACGGGTTAGGTTTAGGGTTAGGGTTAGGTTTATGTTACGTGTTAGGGTTAGGGTACGGGTTAGGGTTATGGTTAGGGTACGGTTTAGGGTTAGGGTTAAGGGTTAGGTTTAGGGTTAGGGTACGGGTTAGGGTTAGGGTATGGGTTAGGGTTAGGGTTAGGGTTAGGGTTAGGGTTAGCTTACGGGTTAGGGTTAGTGTTAGGGTAAGGGTTAGGGTTAGTGTTAGGGTAAGGTTCAGGTTTAGGGTACGGGTTAGGTTTAGGGTTAGGGTTAGTGTTAGTGTTAATGTACGGGTTAGGGTTAGGGTTAGGGTTAGGGTTAGGGGTTAGGGGTTATGGTTAGGGTTAGGGTTAGGGTACGGGTTAGGGTACGAGTTAGGGTTAGGGTTAGGGTTAGGGTACGGGTTAGGTTAAGGGTTAGGGTTAGGGTTAGGATTAGGGTTAGGGTACGGGTTAGGGTTAGGTTTAGGGTAAGAGTTAGGGTACGGATAAGGGTTAGGGTTAGGGTTAGGTTTAGGGTATGAGTTAGGGTTAGGGTTAGGGTTAGGGTTAGGATTAGGGTACGGGTTAGGGTACGTGTTAGGGTTAGGGTACCGGTTAGGGTTAGGGTACGGGTTAGGGTACGGTTTAGGGTACGGGTTAGGTTTAGGGTTAGGGGTTAGGATTAGGGTTAGTGTTAGAGTACGGGTTAGGGTTAGGGTACAGGTTAGGGTTAGGGTTAGGGTTAGGGTTAGGGTTAGGGTACAGTTTAGTGTTAGGGTACGGGTTAGGGTTAGGGTTAGGATTAGGGTTAGGGTTAGGGTTAGAAAAGGGTTAGGGTTAGGGTTAGGGTTAGGGTACGGTTTAAGGTTAGGGTTAGGGTACGGGTTAGGGTTAGGGTTAGTGTTAGGGTTAGGGTTAGGGTATGGTTAGGGTTAGGGTTAGGGTACGGGTTAGGGTACGGTTTACGGTTAGGGTTAGGGTACGGAATAGGGTTAGGGTTAGGGTTAGGTTTAGGGTTAGGGTTAGGGTACGGGTTAGGGTTAGGGTTAGGTTTAGGGTTAGGGTTAGGGATAGGGTGCTGGTTAGGGTTAGGGTTAGGGTTAGGTTTAGGGTACGGGTTAGGGTTAGGTTTAGGGTTAGGGTTAGGATACGGGTTACGGTTAGGGTACGGGTTAGGGTTAGGTTTAGGGTACCGGTTAGGGTTAGGGTTAGGTTTAGGGTTAAGGTACGGTTTAGGGTTAGTATTAGGGTTAGCGTACGGGTTAGGGTTAGGGTTAGCTTTAGGGTTAAGGTTAGGGTACGGGTTAGGGTTAGGGTACGGGTACGGGTTAGGGTTAGGGTTAGGGTTAGGAAAGGGTTAGGGTTAGGGTTGGGGTTAGGGTACGCGGTAGGGTTAGGGTACAGTTTAGGGTACGGGTTAGGGTTAGGGTTAGGGTCCGTGTTAGGGTTAGGGTTGGGTTAGAGTTAGGGTTAGGGTTAGGGTACGGGTTAGGGTTAGGGTACGGGTTAGGGTTAGGGTTAGGGTTAGGGTACGGGTTAGGGTTAGGGTTAGGTTTAGGGTACGTGTTAGGGTTAGGTTTAGGGGTTAGGGTTAGGGTACGGGTTAGTGTTAGGGTTAGGGTTAGGGTTAGGAAAGGTTTAGGGTTAGGTTTAGGGTTAGGGTTAGGGTTGATTAAGGTTAGGTAAGGGTACGTTTTAGGGTAAGGGTTAGGGTTAGGGTAAGGATTAGGGTTAGGGTACGGGTTAGGGTTAGGTTTAGGGTAAGGGTTAGGGTACGGGTTAGGGTTATTGTTAGGGTTAGGTTTAGGGTACGGGTTAGGGTTAGGGATAGGGTTAGGGTTAGGGTTAGGGTACGGGTTAGGGTAAGTGTTAGGGTTAGGGTACCGGTTAGGGTTAGGGTACGGGTTAGGGTTAGGGTGAGGGTACGGGTTAGGGTTAGGGTACGGGTTAGTTTTAGGGTTAGGGTTAGGTTTATGTTACGGGTTAGGGTTAGGGTACGGGTTAGGGTTATGGTTAGGGTACGGTTTAGGGTTAGGGTTAGGGGTTAGGGTTAGGGTTAGGGTTAGGGTTAGGGTTAGCTTACGGGTTAGGGTTAGGGTTAGGGTAAGGGTTAGGGTTAGTGTTAGAGTAAGGTTCAGGTTTAGGGTACGGGTTAGGGTTAGGGTTAGGGTTAGTGTTAGTGTTAATGTACGGGTTAGGGTTAGTGTTATGGTTAGGGTTAGGGGTTAGGGGTTAGGGTTAGGGTTAGGGTTAGGGTACGGGTTAGGGTACGAGTTAGGGTTAGGGTTAGGGTTAGGGTACGGGTTAGTGTAAGGGTTAGGGTTAGGGTTAGGATTAGGGTTAGGGTACGGGTTAGGGTTAGGTTTAGGGTAAGGGTTAGGGTACGGGTTAGGGTTAGGGTTAGGGTTAGGGTTAGGGTTAGGTTTAGGGTATGGGTTAGGGTTAGGGTTAGGTTTAGGGTTAGGATTAGGGTACGGGTTAGGGTACGTGTTAGGGTTAGGGTACCGGTTAGGGTTAGGGTACGGGTTAGGGTACGGTTTAGGGTACGGTTTAGGGTTAGTGTTAGGGGTTAGGATTAGGGTTAGTGTTAGGGTACGGGTTAGGGTTAGGGTACAGGTTAGGGTTAGGGTTAGGGTTAGGGTTAGGGTACGGTTTAGGGCTTAGGGTACGGGTTAGAGTTAGGGTTAGGTTTAGGGTTAGGGTTAGGGTTAGAAAAGGGTTAGGGTTATGGTTAGGGTTAGGGTACGGGTTAAGGTTAGGGATAGGGTACGGGTTAGGGTTAGGGTTAGTGTTAGGGTTAGTGTTAGGGTTTGTTTATGGGTTAGGGTTAGGGTTAGGGTACGGGTTAGGGTACCGTTTAGGGTTAGGGTTAGGGTACGGGTTAGGGTTAGGGTTAGGTTTAGGGTTAGGGTTAGGGATAGGGTGCTGGTTAGGGTTAGGTTTAGGGTTAGATTTAGGGTACGGGTTAGGGTTAGGGTTAGGTTTAGGGTTAGGATACGGGTTACGGTTAGGGTACGGGTTAGGGTTAGGTTTAGGGTACCGGTTAGGGTTAGGGTTAGGGTTAGGGTTAAGGTACGGGTTAGGGTTAGGGTTAGGGTTAGTATTAGGGTTAGAGTACGGGTTAGGGTTAGGGTTAGTTTTAGGGTTAGGGTTAGGCTACGGGTTAGGGTTAGGGTACAGGTTAGGGTTAGGGTTAGGGTTAGGGTTAGGAAAGGGTTCGGGTTAGGGTTAGGGTACGGGTGAGGGTTAGGGTACGAGTTAGGGTTAGAGTTAGGGTTAGGGTTAGGGTTAGGTTTAGGGTACGGGTTAGGGTTAGGGTTAGGTTTAGGGTTAGGGTTAGGGTACGGGTTAGGGTTAGGGTACGGGTTAGGGTTAGGGTACAGGTTAGGGTACGGGTTAGGGTTAGGGTTAGGGTCCGTGTTAGGGTTAGGGTTGGGTTAGAGTTAGGGTTAGGGTTAGGGTACGGGTTAGGGTTAGGGTACGGGTTAGGGTACGGGTTAGGGTTAGGGTACGGGTTAGGGTTAGGTTTCGGGTACGGGTTAGGGTTAGGGTACGGGTTAGGGTTAGGGTTAGGGTACTGGTTAGGGTTAGGGTTAGGTTTAGGGTTAGGGTACGGCTTAGGGTTAGGGTTAGGTTTAGGGTACGTGTTAGGGTTAGGGTTAGGTGTTAGGGTTAGGGTACGGGTTAGTGTTAGGTTTAGGGTTAGGTTTAGGGTACGGGTTAGGGTTAGGGTTAATGTTAGGGTTAGGGTTAGGGTTAGGAAAGGTTTAGAGTTAGGGTTAGGGTTTGGGTTAGGGTTGGTTAAGGTTAGGGTAAGGGTACGTTTTAGGGTAAGGGTTACGTTTAGGGTTAGGATTAGGGTTAGGGTACGGGTTAGGGTTAGGTTTAGGGTAAGGGTTAGGGTACGGGTTAGGGTTAGTGTTAGGGTTAGGTTTAGGGTACGGGTTAGGGTTAGGGATAGGGTTAGGGTTAGGGTTAGGGTACGGGTTAGGGTATGTGTTAGGGTTAGGGTACCGGTTAGTGTTAGGGTACGGGTTAGGGTTAGGGTTAGGGTACGGGTTAGGGTTAGGGTTATGGGTTAGCGTTAGGGTTAGGGTTAGGGTACGGTTTAGGGTTAGGGTTAGGGGATAGGGTTAGGGTTAGGGTTAGGGTACGGGTTAGGGTTAGGGTACGGGTTAGGTTTAGGGTTAGGGTTAGGTTTATGTTACGGGTTAGTGTTAGGGTACGGGTTAGGGTTATGGTTAGGGTACGGTTTAGGGTTAGGGTTAGGGATTAGGGTTAGGGTTAGGTTTAGGGTTAGGGTACGGGTTAGGGTTAGGGTACGGGTTAGGTTTAGGGTGAGGGTTAGGGTTAGGGTTAGCATATGGGTTAGGGTTAGGATTAGGGTTAGGGTTAGTGTTAGGGTACGGGTTAGGTTTAGGGTACGGGTTAGGGTTAGGGTTAGGGGTTAGGTTTAGGGTTAGGGTTAGGGTTAGGGTACGGTTTAGGGTACGAGTTAGGGTTAGGGTTAGGGTTAGGAAAGGGTTAGGGTAAGGATTAGGGTTAGGGTTAGGGTACGGGTTAAGGTTAGGGTTAGGGTACGGGTTAGGGTTAGGTTTTGGGTTAGGGTACGGGTTAGTGTTTGGGTTAGGGTTAGGGTTAGGGGTTAGGTTTAGGGTTAGGGTTAGGGTACGGTTTAGGGTACGGGTTAGGGTTAGGGTTAGGGTTAGGGTACGGGTTAGGGTTAGGGTTAGGGTTAGGGTTAGGGTTAGGGTACGGGTTAGTGTTAGGTTTTGGGTTAGGGTTAGGGTTAGGGTACGGGTTAGCATTAGGTTTAGGGTTAGGGTTAGGGTACGGGTTAGGGTTAGGGTTCGGGTTAGGGTTAGGTTTAGGGTACGGGTTAGGTTTAGGGTTAGGGTAAGGGTTAGGGTTAGGGTTAGGGTACTGTTTAGGGTTAGGGTTAGGGTTAGGGTTAGGGTTAGGGTTAGGGTTAGGGTTAGCTTACGGGTTAGGGTTAGGGTACGGTTTAGGGTTAGGGTACGGGTTAGGGTTAGGGTACGGGTTAGGGTATGGGTTAGGGTACGGGTTAGGGTTAGGGTTAGGGTACGGGTTAGTGTTAGGGTACGGGTTAGGGTTAGGGTTAGGGTACAGGTTAGGGTTAGGGTACGGGTTAGGGTTATGGTTAGGGTTAGGGTACGGGATAGGTTTAGGGTTAGGTTTAGGGTACGGGTTAGGGTTAGGGTTAGGGTTAGGTGTTAGGGTTAGGGTAAGGGTTAGGGTTAGTGTTAGGGTAAGGTTTAGGTTTAGGGTACGGGTTAGGGTTAGGGTTAGGGTTAGGGTTAGTGTTAGTGTTAATGTACGGGTTAGGGTTAGGGTTAGGGTTAGGGTTAGGGGTTAGGGGTTAGGGGTTAGGGTTAGGGTTAGGGTACGGGTTAGGGTACGAGTTAGGTTTAGGGTTAGGGTTAGGGTACAGGTTAGGTTAAGGGTTAGGGTTAGGGTTAGGATTAGGGTTAGGGTACGGGTTAGGGTTAGGTTTAGGGTAAGGGTTAGGGTACGGGTTAGGGTTAGGGTTAGGGTTAGGGTTAAGTTTAGGGTATGGGTTAGGGTTAGGGTTAAGGTTAGGGTTAGGATTAGGGTACGGGTTAGGGTACGTGTTAGGGTTAGGTTACCGGTTAGGGTTAGGGTACGGGTTAGTGTACGGTTTAGGGTACGGGTCAGGGTTAGGTTTAGGGGTTAGGATTAGGGTTAGTGTTAGGGTACGGGTTAGGGTTAGGGTACAGGTTAGGTTTAGGGTTAGGGTTAGGGTTAGAGTTAGGGTACGGTTTAGGGTTATGGTACGGGTTAGTGTAGGGTTAGGTTTAGGGTTAGGGTTAGGGTTAGAAAAGGGTTAGTGTTAGGGTTAGAGTTAGGGTACAGGTTAAGGTTAGGGTTAGGGTACGGGTTAGGGTTAGGGTTAGTGTTAGGGTTAGGTTTAGGGTATGGGTTAGGGTTAGGGTTAGGGTACGGGTTAGGGTACGGTTTAGGGTTAGGGTTAGGGTACGGGTTATGGTTAGGGTTAGGGTTAGGGTTAGGGTTAGGGTTAGGGTACGGGTTAGGTTTAGGGTTAGCTTTAGGGTTAGGGTTAGGGATAGGGTGCTGGTTAGGGTTAGGGTTAGGTTTAGGGTACGGGTTAGGGTTAGGGTTAGGGTTAGGGTTAGGATACGGGTTACGGTTAGGGTAGGGGTTAGGGTTAGGTTTAGGGTACCGGTTAGGGTTAGGGTTAGGGTTAGGGTTAAGGTTCGGTTTAGGGTTAGGGTTAGGGTTAGTATTAGGGTTAGCGTACGGGTTAGGGTTAGGGTTAGGTTTAGGGTTAGGGTTAGGGTACGGGTTAGGGTTAGGGTACGGGTTAGGGTTAGGGTTAGGGTTAGGGTTAGGGTTAGGAAAGGGTTAGGGTTAGGGTTAGGGTTAGGGTACGGTTTAGGGTTAGGGTTAGGGTACGGGTTAGGGTTAGATTTAGGGTTAGGGTTAGGGTTAGGTTTAGGGTACGTGTCAGGGTTAGGGTTAGGGTAAGGGTTAAGGTACGGGTTAGGGTTAGGGTTAGGTTTAGGGTTAGGTTTAGGGTACGGGTTAGGGTTAGGGTTAGGTTTAGGGTTAGGTTTAGGGTACGGGTTAGGGTTAGGGTACGGGTTACGGTTAGGGTACGGG
>JAVLSZ010000279.1:12500-15000 GCA_032313775.1 Urocyon cinereoargenteus | reverse complement strand
GTTAGGGTACGGGTTAGGGTTAGGGTTAGGGTCCGTGTTAGGGTTAGGGTTGGGTTAGAGTTAGGGTTAGGGTTAGGGTACGGGTTAGGGTTAGGGTACGGGTTAGGGTACGGGTTAGGGTTAGGGTACGGGTTAGGGTTAGGTTTCGGGTACGGGTTAGGGTTAGGGTACGGGTTAGGGTTAGGGTTAGGGTACTGGTTAGGGTTAGGGTTAGGTTTAGGGTTAGGGTACGGCTTAGGGTTAGGGTTAGGTTTAGGGTACGTGTTAGGGTTAGGGTTAGGGGTTAGGGTTAGGGTACGGGTTAGTGTTAGGTTTAGGGTTAGGTTTAGGGTACGGGTTAGGGTTAGGGTTAATGTTAGGGTTAGGGTTAGGGTTAGGAAAGGTTTAGAGTTAGGGTTAGGGTTTGGGTTAGGGTTGGTTAAGGTTAGGGTAAGGGTACGTTTTAGGGTAAGGGTTACGTTTAGGGTTAGGATTAGGGTTAGGGTACGGGTTAGGGTTAGGTTTAGGGTAAGGGTTAGGGTACGGGTTAGGGTTAGTGTTAGGGTTAGGTTTAGGGTACGGGTTAGGGTTAGGGATAGGGTTAGGGTTAGGGTTAGGGTACGGGTTAGGGTATGTGTTAGGGTTAGGGTACCGGTTAGTGTTAGGGTACGGGTTAGGGTTAGGGTTAGGGTACGGGTTAGGGTTAGGGTTATGGGTTAGCGTTAGGGTTAGGGTTAGGGTACGGTTTAGGGTTAGGGTTAGGGGATAGGGTTAGGGTTAGGGTTAGGGTACGGGTTAGGGTTAGGGTACGGGTTAGGTTTAGGGTTAGGGTTAGGTTTATGTTACGGGTTAGTGTTAGGGTACGGGTTAGGGTTATGGTTAGGGTACGGTTTAGGGTTAGGGTTAGGGATTAGGGTTAGGGTTAGGTTTAGGGTTAGGGTACGGGTTAGGGTTAGGGTACGGGTTAGGTTTAGGGTGAGGGTTAGGGTTAGGGTTAGCATATGGGTTAGGGTTAGGATTAGGGTTAGGGTTAGTGTTAGGGTACGGGTTAGGTTTAGGGTACGGGTTAGGGTTAGGGTTAGGGGTTAGGTTTAGGGTTAGGGTTAGGGTTAGGGTACGGTTTAGGGTACGAGTTAGGGTTAGGGTTAGGGTTAGGAAAGGGTTAGGGTAAGGATTAGGGTTAGGGTTAGGGTACGGGTTAAGGTTAGGGTTAGGGTACGGGTTAGGGTTAGGTTTTGGGTTAGGGTACGGGTTAGTGTTTGGGTTAGGGTTAGGGTTAGGGGTTAGGTTTAGGGTTAGGGTTAGGGTACGGTTTAGGGTACGGGTTAGGGTTAGGGTTAGGGTTAGGGTACGGGTTAGGGTTAGGGTTAGGGTTAGGGTTAGGGTTAGGGTACGGGTTAGTGTTAGGTTTTGGGTTAGGGTTAGGGTTAGGGTACGGGTTAGCATTAGGTTTAGGGTTAGGGTTAGGGTACGGGTTAGGGTTAGGGTTCGGGTTAGGGTTAGGTTTAGGGTACGGGTTAGGTTTAGGGTTAGGGTAAGGGTTAGGGTTAGGGTTAGGGTACTGTTTAGGGTTAGGGTTAGGGTTAGGGTTAGGGTTAGGGTTAGGGTTAGGGTTAGCTTACGGGTTAGGGTTAGGGTACGGTTTAGGGTTAGGGTACGGGTTAGGGTTAGGGTACGGGTTAGGGTATGGGTTAGGGTACGGGTTAGGGTTAGGGTTAGGGTACGGGTTAGTGTTAGGGTACGGGTTAGGGTTAGGGTTAGGGTACAGGTTAGGGTTAGGGTACGGGTTAGGGTTATGGTTAGGGTTAGGGTACGGGATAGGTTTAGGGTTAGGTTTAGGGTACGGGTTAGGGTTAGGGTTAGGTGTTAGGGTTAGGGTAAGGGTTAGGGTTAGTGTTAGGGTAAGGTTTAGGTTTAGGGTACGGGTTAGGGTTAGGGTTAGGGTTAGGGTTAGTGTTAGTGTTAATGTACGGGTTAGGGTTAGGGTTAGGGTTAGGGTTAGGGGTTAGGGGTTAGGGGTTAGGGTTAGGGTTAGGGTACGGGTTAGGGTACGAGTTAGGTTTAGGGTTAGGGTTAGGGTACAGGTTAGGTTAAGGGTTAGGGTTAGGGTTAGGATTAGGGTTAGGGTACGGGTTAGGGTTAGGTTTAGGGTAAGGGTTAGGGTACGGGTTAGGGTTAGGGTTAGGGTTAGGGTTAAGTTTAGGGTATGGGTTAGGGTTAGGGTTAAGGTTAGGGTTAGGATTAGGGTACGGGTTAGGGTACGTGTTAGGGTTAGGTTACCGGTTAGGGTTAGGGTACGGGTTAGTGTACGGTTTAGGGTACGGGTCAGGGTTAGGTTTAGGGGTTAGGATTAGGGTTAGTGTTAGGGTACGGGTTAGGGTTAGGGTACAGGTTAGGTTTAGGGTTAGGGTTAGGGTTAGAGTTAGGGTACGGTTTAGGGTTATGGTACGGGTTAGTGTAGGGTTAGGTTTAGGGTTAGGGTTAGGGTTAGAAAAGGGTTAGTGTTAGGGTTAGAGTTAGG
>JAVLSZ010000279.1:0-10000 GCA_032313775.1 Urocyon cinereoargenteus | reverse complement strand
ACGGGTTAGGGTTAGGGTACGGGTCAGGGTTAGGGTACGGGTTAGGGTTAGGGTACGGGTTAGGGTTAGGTTTAGGGTTAGGGTTAGGGTACGGGTTAGGTTTAGGGTACGGTTTAGGGTTAGGGTTAGGGTACGGGTTACGGTTAGGGTTAGGAGTTAGGGTTAGGGTTAGGGTTAGGGTACGGGTTAGGGTTTGGGTACGGGTTAGGGTTAGGGTTAGAGTTAGGGATAGCGTACGGGTTAGGGTTAGGGTTAGGGTTAGGAAAGGTTTAGTGTTAGGGTTAGGTTTAGGGTTAGGGTTGGTTAAGGTTAGGATTAGGGTACGGGTTAGGGTAATGGTTAGGGTTAGGGTTAGGATTAGGGTTAGGGTACGGGTTAGGGTTAGGTTTAGGGTAAGGGTTAGGGTACGGGTTAGGGTTAGGGTTAGGGTACGGGTTAGGGTTAGGGTTAGGGGTTAGCGTTAGGGTTAGTGTTAGGGTACGGTTTAGGGTTAGGGTTAGGGGATAGGGTTAGGGTACGGGTTTGGGTTAGGGTTAGGGTACGGGTTAGGGTTAGGGTTAGCGTTAGGTTTAGGGTTAGGGTACGGGTTAGTGTTAGGTTTTGGGTTAGGGTTAGGGTTAGGGTACGGGTTAGCGTTAGGTTTAGGGTTAGGGTTAGGGTTAGGGTTAGGTTTAGGGTACGGGTTAGGTTAGGGTTAGGGTAAGGGTTAGGGTTAGGGTTAGGGTACTGTTTAGGGTTAGGGTTAGGGTTAGGGTTAGGGTTAGGGTTAGCTTACGGGTTAGGGTTAGGGTTAGGGTTAGGGTTAGGGTACGGTTTAGGGTTAGGGTACGGGTTAGGGTACGGGTTAGGGTTAGGGTTAGGGATTAGGATTAGGTTTAGTGTTAGGGGACGTGTTAGGGTTAGGGTACAGGTTAGGGTTAGGGTTAGGGTTAGAGTTAGGGTACGGGTTAGGGTTAGGGTACTGGTTAGGGTTAGGGTTAGGTTTAGCGTTAGGGTTAGGGTTAGAAAAGGGTTAGGGTTAGGGCTAGGGTTAAGGTTAGGGTTAGGGTTAGGGTAAGGAAAGGTTTAGGGTTAAGGTTAGGGTTAGGGTTAGGGTTAGGGTACGGGTTAAAGGTAAGGTTAGGGTACGGGTTAGGGTTAGAGTTAGTGTTAGGGTTAGGGTTAGGGTACGGGTTAGGGTTAGGGTTGGGTTAGTGTTAGGGTTAGGGTACGGGTTAGGGTTAGGGTACGGGTTAGGGTACGGGTTAGGGTACGGGTTAGGGTTAGGGTACGGGTTAGGGTTAGGGTTAGGGTACTGGTTAGGGTTAGGGTTAGGGTACGGATTAGGGTTATGGTTAGGGTTAGGGTACGGGTTAGGTTTAGGGTTAGGTTTAGGGTACGGGTTAGGGTTAGGGTTAGGTGTTAGGGTTAGGATAAGGGATAGGGTTAGTGTTAGGGTAAGTTTTAGGTTTAGGGTACGGGTTAGGGTTAGGGTTAGGGTTAGTGTTAGTGTTAATGTACGGGTTAGGGTTAGGGTTAGGGTTAGGGTTAGGGGTTAGGGGTTAGGGTTAGTGTTATGGTTAGGGTTAGGGTACGGGTTAGGGTACGAGTTAGGGTTAGGGTTAGGGTTAGGGTACGGGTTAGGTTAAGTGTTAGGGTTAGGGTTAGGATTAGGTTTAGGGTACGGGTTAGGTTTAGGTTTAGGGTGAGTGTTAGGGTACGGGTTAGGGTTAGGGTTAGGGTTAGGTTTAGGGTATGGGTTAGGGTATGGGTTAGGGTTAGGGTTAGGGTTAGGATTAGGGTACGGGTTCGGGTAAGTGTTAGGGTTAGGGTACCGGTTAGGGTTAGGGTACGGGTTAGGGTACGGTTTAGGGTACGGGTTAGGGTTAGGGTTAGGGGTTAGGATTAGGGTTAGTGTTAGGGTACGGGTTAGGGTTAGGGTACAGGTTAGTGTTAGGGTTAGGGTTAGGGTTAGGGTTAGGGTACGGTTTAGTGTTAGTGTACGTGTTAGGGTTATGGTTAGGTTTAGGGTTAGGGTTAGGGTTAGAAAAGGGTTAGGGTTAGGGTTAGGGTTAGGGTACGGTTTAAGGTTAGGGTTAGGGTACGGGTTAGGGTTAGGGTTAGTGTTAGGGTTAGGGTGAGGGTATGGGTTAGGGTTAGGGTTAGGTTACGGGTTAGGGTACGGTTTAGGGTTAGGGTTAGGGTACTGGATAGGGTTAGGGTTAGGGTTAGGGTTAGGGTTAGGGTTAGGGTACGGGTTTGGGTTAGGGTTAGGTTTAGGGTTAGGGTTAGGGATAGGGTGCTGGTTAGGGTTAGGGTTAGGGTTAGGTTTAGGGTACGGGTTAGGGTTAGGTTTAGGGTTAGGGTTAGGATACGTGTTACGGTTAGGGTACGGGTAAGGGTTAGGTTTAGGGTACCGGTTAGGGTTAGGGTTAGGGTTAGGGTTAGGGTACGGGTTAGGGTTAAGTTTAGGTTTAGGGTTAGGGTTAGGGATAGGGTGCTGGTTAGGGTTAGGGTTAGTGTTAGGTTTAGGGTACGGGTTAGAGTTAGGGTTAGCGTTAGGGTTAGGATACGGGTTACGGTTAGGGTTATGGTTAGTATTAGGGTTAGCGTACGGGTTAGGGTTAGGGTTAGGTTTAGGGTTAGGTTAGGATACGGGTTAGGGTTAGGGTACGGGTTAGGGTTAGGGTTAGGGTTAAGGTTAGGAAAGGGTTAGGGTTAGGGTAGGGGTTAGGGTACGGGTTAGGGTTAGGGTTAGGGTTAGGGTACGGGTTAGGGTTAGAGTTAGGGTTAGGGTTAGGTTTAGGTTAGGGTACGTGTCAGGGTTAGGGTTAGGGTAAGGGTTAAGGTACGGGTTAGGGTAAGGGTTAGGTTTATGGTTAGGTTTAGGGTACGGGTTAGGGTTAGGGTTAGGTTTAGGGTTAGGGTTAGGGTACGGGTTAGGGTTAGGGTACGGGGTAGGGTTAGGGTACAGGTTAGGGTACGGGTTAGGGTTAGGGTTAGGGTCCGTGTTAGGGTTAGGGTTGGGTTAGAGTTAGGGTTAGGGTTAGGGTACGGGTTAGGGTTAGGGTACGGGTTAGGGTTAGGTTTAGGTTTAGGGTTCCGGTACGGGTTAGGGTTAGGTTAAGGGTTAGGGTTAGGTTTAGGGTACTGGTTAGGGTTAGGGTTAGGTTTAGGGTTAGGGTACGGGTTAGGGTTAGGGTTAGGGTTAGGGTACGTGTTAGGGTTAGGTTTAGGGTTTAGGGTTAGGGTACGGGTTAGTGTTAGGAATAGGGTTAGGTTTAGGGTACTGGTTAGGGTTAGGGTTAGGGTTAGGGTTAGGGTTAGGGTTAGGAAAGGTTTAGGGTTAGGTTTATGGTTAGGGTTAGGGTTGGTTATGGTTAGGGTAAGGGTACGTTTTAGGTTAAGGGTTAGGGTTAGGGTTAGGATTAGGGTTAGGGTACGGGTTAGGGTTAGGATTAGGGTAAGGGTTAGGGTACGGGTTAGGGTTAGTGTTAGGGTTAGGTTTAGGGTACGGGTTAGTGTTAGGGATAGGGTTAGGTTTAGGGTTAGGGTACGGGTTAGTGTACGTGTTAGGGTTAGGGTACCGGTTAGGGTTAGGGTACTGGTTAGGGTTAGGGTTAGGGTACGGGTTAGGGTTAGGGTTAGGGGTTAGCGTTAGGGTTAGGGTTAGGGTACGGTTTAGGGTTAGGGTTAGGGGATAGGGTTAGGGTTAGTGTTAGGGTACGGGTTAGGGTTAGGGTACGGGTTAGGTTTAGGGTTAGGGTTAGGTTTATGTTACGTGTTAGGGTTAGAGTACGGGTTAGGGTTATGGTTAGGGTACGGTTTAGGGTTAGGGTTAAGGGTTAGGTTTAGGGTTAGGGTACGGGTTAGGGTTAGGGTATGGGTTAGGGTTAGGGTTAGGGTTAGGGTTAGGGTTAGCTTACGGGTTAGGGTTAGTGTTAGGGTAAGGGTTAGGGTTAGTGTTAGGGTAAGGTTCAGGTTTAGGGTACGGGTTAGGTTTAGGGTTAGGGTTAGTGTTAGTGTTAATGTACGGGTTAGGGTTAGGGTTAGGGTTAGGGTTAGGGGTTAGGGGTTATGGTTAGGGTTAGGGTTAGGGTACGGGTTAGGGTACGAGTTAGGGTTAGGGTTAGGGTTAGGGTACGGGTTAGTGTAAGGGTTAGGGTTAGGGTTAGGATTAGGGTTAGGGTACGGGTTAGGGTTAGGTTTAGGGTAAGAGTTAGGGTACGGATAAGGGTTAGGGTTAGGGTTAGGTTTAGGGTATGAGTTAGGGTTAGGGTTAGGGTTAGGGTTAGGATTAGGGTACGGGTTAGGGTACGTGTTAGGGTTAGGGTACCGGTTAGGGTTAGGGTACGGGTTAGGGTACGGTTTAGGGTACGGGTTAGGTTTAGGGTTAGGGGTTAGGATTAGGGTTAGTGTTAGAGTACGGGTTAGGGTTAGGGTACAGGTTAGGGTTAGGTTTAGGGTTAGGGTTAGGGTTAGGGTACAGTTTAGTGTTAGGGTACGGGTTAGGGTTAGGGTTAGGATTAGGGTTAGGGTTAGGGTTAGAAAAGGGTTAGGGTTAGGGTTAGGGTTAGGGTACGGTTTAAGGTTAGGGTTAGGGTACGGGTTAGGGTTAGGGTTAGTGTTAGGGTTAGGGTTAGGGTATGGTTAAGGTTAGGGTTAGGGTACGGGTTAGGGTACGGTTTAGGGTTAGGGTTAGGGTACGGAATAGGGTTAGGGTTAGGGTTAGGGTTAGGTTTAGGGTTAGGGTTAGGGTACGGGTTAGGGTTAGGGTTAGGTTTAGGGTTAGGGTTAGGGATAGGGTGCTGGTTAGGGTTAGGGTTAGGGTTAGGTTTAGGGTACGGGTTAGGGTTAGGTTTAGGGTTAGGGTTAGGATACGGGTTACGGTTAGGGTACGGGTTAGGGTTAGGTTTAGGGTACCGGTTAGGGTTAGGGTTAGGTTTAGGGTTAAGGTACGGTTTATGGTTAGTATTAGGGTTAGCGTACGGGTTAGGGTTAGGGTTAGCTTTAGGGTTAGGTTTAGGGTACGGGTTAGGGTTAGGGTACGGGTTAGGGTTAGGGTTAGGGTTAGGGTTAGGAAAGGGTTAGGGTTAGGGTTGGGGTTAGGGTACGCGGTAGGGTTAGGGTACAGTTTAGGGTACGGGTTAGGGTTAGGGTTAGGGTCCGTGTTAGGGTTAGGGTTGGGTTAGAGTTAGGGTTAGGGTTAGGGTTAGGGTTAGGGGTTAGGGTACGGGTTAGGGTTAGGGTTAGGGTTAGGGTACGGGTTAGGGTTAGGGTTAGGTTTAGGGTACGTGTTAGGGTTAGTTTAGGGGTTAGGGTTAGGGTACGGGTTAGTGTTAGGGTTAGGGTTAGGTTTAGGGTACGGGTTAGGGTTAGGGTTAGGGTTAGGGTTAGGGTTAGGAAAGGTTTAGGGATAGGTTTAGGGTTAGGGTTAGGGTTGATTAAGGTTAGGTAAGGGTACGTTTTAGGGTAAGTGTTAGGGTTAGGGTAAGGATTAGGGTTAGGGTACGGGTTAGGGGTTAGGTTAGGGTAAGGGTTAGGGTACGGGTTAGGGTTATTGTTAGGGTTAGGTTTAGGGTACGGGTTAGGGTTAGGGATAGGGTTAGGGTTAGGGTTAGGGTACGGGTTAGGGTAAGTGTTAGGGTTAGGGTACCGGTTAGGGTTAGGGTACGGGTTAGGGTTAGGGTGAGGGTACGGGTTAGGGTTAGGGTACGGGTTAGTTTTAGGGTTAGGGTTAGGTTTATGTTACGGGTTAGGGTTAGGGTACGGGTTAGGGTTATGGTTAGGGTAACGGTTTAGGGTTAGGGTTAGGGGGTTAGGGTTAGGGTTAGGGTTAGGGTTAGGGTTAGCTTACGGGTTAGGGTTAGGGTTAGGGTAAGGGTTAGGGTTAGTGTTAGAGTAAGGTTCAGGTTTAGGGTACGGGTTAGGTTTAGGGTTAGGGTTAGTGTTAGTGTTAATGTACGGGTTAGGGTTAGTGTTAGGGTTAGGGTTAGGTTTAGGGTTAGGATTAGGGTACGGGTTAGGGTACGTGTTAGGGTTAGGGTACCGGTTAGGGTTAGGGTACGGGTTAGGGTACGGTTTAGGGTACGGTTTAGGTTAGTGTTAGGGGTTAGGATTAGGGTTAGTGTTAGGGTACGGGTTAGGGTTAGGGTACAGGTTAGGGTTAGGGTTAGGGTTAGGGTTAGGGTACGGTTTAGGGGTTAGGGTACGGGTTAGAGTTAGGGTTAGGTTTAGGGTTAGGGTTAGGGTTAGAAAAGGGTTAGGGTTATGGTTAGGGTTAGGGTACGGGTTAAGGTTAGGGATAGGGTACGGGTTAGGGTTAGGGTTAGTGTTAGGGTTAGTGTTAGGGTTTGTTTATGGGTTAGGGTTAGGGTTAGGGTACGGGTTAGGGTACCGTTTAGGGTTAGGGTTAGGGTACGGGTTAGGGTTAGGGTTAGGTTTAGGGTTAGGGTTAGGGATAGGGTGCTGGTTAGGGTTAGGGTTAGGGTTAGATTTAGGGTACGGGTTAGGGTTAGGGTTAGGTTTAGGGTCAGGATACGGGTTACGGTTAGGGTACGGGTTAGGGTTAGGTTTAGGGTACCGGTTAGGGTTAGGGTTAGGGTTAGGGTTAAGGTACGGGTTAGGGTTAGGGTTAGGGTTAGTATTAGGGTTAGAGTACGGGTTAGGGTTAGGGTTAGTTTTAGGGTTAGGGTTAGGCTACGGGTTAGGGTTAGGGTACAGGTTAGGGTTAGGGTTAGGGTTAGGGTTAGGAAAGGGTTAGGGTTAGGGTTAGGGTACGGGTGAGGGTTAGGGTACGGGTTAGGGTTAGAGTTAGGGTTAGGGTTAGGGTTAGGTTTAGGGTTAGGGTTAGGGTACGGTTTAGGGTTAGGGTACGGGTTAGGGTTAGGGGTACAGGTTAGGGTACGGGTTAGGGTTAGGGTTAGGGTCCGTGTTAGGGTTAGGGTTGGGTTAGAGTTAGGGTTAGGGTTAGGGTACGGGTTAGGGTTAGGGTACGGGTTAGGGTACGGGTTAGGGTTAGGGTACGGGTTAGGGTTAGGGTTCGGGTACGGGTTAGGGTTAGGGTACGGGTTAGGGTTAGGGTTAGGTACTGGTTAGGGTTAGGGTTAGGGTTAGGGTTAGGGTACGGCTTAGGGTTAGGGTTAGGTTTAGGGTACGTGTTAGGGTTAAGGTTAGGGGTTAGGGTTAGGGTACGGGTTAGTGTTAGGGTTAGGGTTAGGTTTAGGGTACGGGTTAGGGTTAGGGTTAATGTTAGGGTTAGGTTTAGGGTTAGGAAAGGTTTAGAGTTAGGGGTTAGGGTTTGGGTTAGGGTTGGTTAAGGTTAGGGTAAGGGTACGTTTTAGGGTAAGGGTTACGTTTAGGGTTAGGATTAGGGTTAGGGTACGGGTTAGGGTTAGTTTTAGGGTAAGGGTTAGGGTACGGGTTAGGGTTAGTGTTAGGGTTAGGTTTAGGGTACGGGTTAGTGTTAGGGATAGGGTTAGGGTTAGGGTTAGGGTACGGGTTAGGGTATGTGTTAGGGTTAGTGTACCGGTTAGTGTTAGGGTACGGGTTAGGGTTAGGGTTAGGGTACGGGTTAGGGTTAGGGTTATGGGTTAGCGTTAGGGTTAGGGTTAGGGTACGGTTTAGGGTTAGGGGTTAGGGGATAGGGTTAGGGTTAGGGTTAGGGTACAGGTTAGGGTTAGGGTACGGGTTAGGTTTAGGGTTAGGGTTAGGTTTATGTTACGGGTTAGTGTTAGGGTAACGGGTTAGGGTTATGGTTAGGGTACGGTTTAGGGTTAGGGTTAGGGATTAGGGTTAGGGTTAGGTTTAGGGTTAGGGTACGGGTTAGGGTTAGGGTACGGGTTAGGTTAGGGTGAGGGTTAGGGTTAGGGTTAGCATATGGGTTAGGGTTAGGATTAGGGTTAGGGTTAGTGTTAGGGTACGGGTTAGGTTTAGGGTACGGGTTAGGGTTAGGGTTAGGGGTTAGGTTAGGGTTAGGGTTAGGGTTAGGGTACGGTTTAGGGTACGAGTTAGGGTTAGGGTTAGGGTTAGGAAAGGGTTAGGGTAAGGATTAGGGTTAGGGTTAGGGTACGGGTTAAGGTTAGGGTTAGGGGTACGGGTTAGGGTTAGGTTTAGGGTTAGGGTACGGGTTAGTGTTTGGTTAAGGGTTAGGGTTAGGGGTTAGGTTTAGGGTTAGGGTTAGGGTACGGTTTAGGGTACGGGTTAGGGTTAGGGGTTAGGGTTAGGGTACGGGTTAGTGTTAGGGTTAGGGGTTAGGGTTAGGGTTAGGGTACGGGTTAGTGTTAGGTTTTGGGTTAGTGTTAGGGTTAGGGTACGGGTTAGCATTAGGTTTAGGGTTAGGGTTAGGGTACGGGTTAGGGTTAGGGTTCGGGTTAGGGTTAGGGTTAGGGTACGGTTTAGGGTTAGGTTAGGGTTAGTGTTAGGGTTAGGGTTAGGGTATGGTTAGGGTTAGCGTTAGGGTACGGGTTAGGGTACGGTTTAGGGTTAGGGTTAGGGTACGGAATAGGGTTAGGGTTAGGGTTAGGGTTAGGGTTAGGTTTAGGGTTAGGGTTAGGGTACGGGTTAGGGTTAGGGTTAGGTTTAGGGTTAGGGTTAGGGATAGGGTGCTGGTTAGGGTTAGGGTTAGGGTTAGGTTTAGGGTACGGGTTAGGGTTAGGTTTAGGGTTAGGGTTAGGATACGGGTTACGGTTAGTGTACGGGTTAGGGTTAGGTTTAGGGTACCGGTTAGGGTTAGGGTTAGGTTTAGGGTTAAGGTACGGTTTAGGGTTAGTATTAGGGTTAGCGTACGGATTAGGGTTAGGGTTAGCTTTAGGGTTAGGTTTAGGGTACGGGTTAGGGTTAGGGTACGGGTTAGGGTTAGGGTTAGGGTTAGGAAAGGGTTAGGGTTGGGGTTAGGGTACGCGGTAGGGTTAGGGTACAGTTTAGGGTACGGGTTAGGGTTAGGGTTAGGGTCCGTGTTAGGGTTAGGGTTGGGTTAGAGTTAGGGTTAGGGTTAGGGTTAGGGTTAGGGGTTAGGGTACGGGTTAGGGTTAGGGGTTAGGGTTAGGGTACGGGTTAGGGTTAGGGTTAGGTTTAGGGTACGTGTTAGGGTTAGGTTTAGGGGTTAAGGTTAGGGTACGGGTTAGTGTTAGGGTTAGGGTTAGGTTTAGGGTACGGGTTAGGGTTAGGGTTAGGGTTAGGGTTAGGGGTTAGGGTTAGGAAAGGTTTAGGGTTAGGTTTTAGGGTTAGGGTTAGGGTTGATTAAGGTTAGGTAAGGGTACGTTTTAGGGTAAGGGTTAGGGTTAGGGTAAGGATTAGGGTTAGGGGTACGGGTTATGGGTTAGGTTTAGGGTAAGGGTTAGGGTACGGGTTAGGGTTATTGTTAGGGTTAGGTTTAGGGTACGGGTTAGGGTTAGGGATAGGGTTAGGGTTAGGGTTAGGGTACGGGTTAGGGTAAGTGTTAGGGTTAGGGTACCGGTTAGGGTTAGGGTACGGGTTAGGGTTAGGGTGAGGGTACGGGTTAGGGTTAGGGTACGGGTTAGTTTTAGGGTTAGGGTTAGGTTTATGTTACGGGTTAGGGTTAGGGTACGGGTTAGGGTTATGGTTAGGGTACGGTTTAGGGTTAGGGTTAGGGGTTAGGGTTAGGGTTAGGGTTAGGGTTAGGGTTAGCTTACGGGTTAGGGTTAGGGTTAGGGGTAAGGGTTAGGGTTAGTGTTAGAGTAAGGTTCAGGTTTAGGGTACGGGTTAGGTTTAGGGTTAGGGTTAGTGTTAGTGTTAATGTACGGGTTAGGGTTAGTGTTAGGGTTAGGGTTAGGGGTTAGGGGTTAGGGTTAGGGTTAGGGTTAGGGTACGGGTTAGGGTACGAGTTAGGGTTAGGGTTAGGGTTAGGGTACGGGTTAGTGTAAGGGTTAGGGTTAGGGTTAGGATTAGGGTTAGGGTACGGGTTAGGGTTAGGTTTAGGGTAAGGGTTAGGGTACGGGTTAGGGGTTAGGGTTAGGGTTAGGGTTAGGGTTAGGTTTAGGGTATGGGTTAGGGTTAGGGT
>JAVLSZ010000278.1:127500-149195 GCA_032313775.1 Urocyon cinereoargenteus | reverse complement strand
GGTACGGGTTAGGGTACGGGTTAGGGTTAGGGTTAGGGTACGCGTTAGGGTACGGGTTAGGGTTAGGGTACGGGTTAGGGTAAGGGTTAGGGTTAGGGTTAGGGTTAGGTTTAGGAAAGGGTTAGGGTTAGGGTTAGGGTACGGGTTAGGGTTAGGGTTAGGGTAAGGGTTAGGGTACGGGTTAGGGTTAAGGTACGGGTTAGGGTTAGGTTACGTGCTAGGGTACGGGTTAGGGTTAGGGTTAGGGTACGGGTTACGGTTAGGTTTGGGTTAGGGTTAGGGTTAGGGTTAGGGTACGGGTTAGGTTTAGGGTACGGGGTAGGGTACGGTTTAAGGTTAGGGTTAGGTTTAGGGTACGGTTTAGGGTTAGGTTATGGGTTAGTGTTTGGGTTAGGGTACTGGTTAGGGTTAGGGTTAGGGTACGGGTTAGGGTTAGGTTTAGGGTTAGGGTACGGGTTAGGGTTAGGGTTAGGTTTAGGGTACGGGTTAGGGTTAGGGTTAGGGGTGAGGGTTAGGGTAAGTGTTAGTGTTAGGGTTAGGGTAAGGTTTAGGTTTAGGGTACGGGTTAGGGTTAGGGTTAGGGTTAGTGTTAGTGTTAAAGTACGGGTTAGGGTTAGGTTTACGGTTAGGGTTAGGGTTAGGTTTATGTTACGGGTTAGGGTTAGGGTTAGGGTTAGGGTACGGGTTAGTGTAAGGGTTAGGGTTAGGGTTAGGATTAGGGTTAGGGTACGGGTTAGGGTTAGGTTTAGGGTAAGGGTTAGGGTACGGGTTAGGGTTAGGGTTAGGGTTAGGGTTAGGGTATGGGTTAGGGTACATGTTAGGGTTAGGGTACCGGTAAGGGTTAGGATACGGGTTAGGGTTAGGGTTAGGGTACGGGTTAGGGTTAGGGTTAGGGGTTAGGGTTAGGGTTAGTGTTAGGGTACGGGTTAGGGTTAGGGTACAGGTTAGGGTTAGGTTTAGGGTTAGGATTAGTTTTACGGTAGGGGTTAGTGTTAGGGTACGGGTTCGGGTTAGGGTTAGGGTACGGGTTAGGGTTAGGTTTATAGGTTAGGGTTAGGATTAGAGTTAGGGTTAGGGTTAGGGAACGGGTTAGGGTTAGGGTACGGGTTAGGGTTAGGTTTAGGGTTAGTGTTAGGGTTAGCGTACGGGTTAGGGTTAGGGTTAGGTTTAGGGTTAGGTTTAGGGTTTGGGTACGGGTTAGGGTTAGGGTACGGGTTAGGGTTAGGGTTAGGTTTAGGGTTAGGTTTAGGGTTAGGAAAGGGTTAGGGTTAGGGTTAGGGTTAGGGTACGGGTTAAGGTTAGGGTTAGGGTACAGGTTAGGGTTAGGGTTAGTGTTAGGGTTAGGGTTAGGGTACGGGTTAGGTTTAGGGTTAGGATACGGGTTAGGGTTAGGGTAGGGGTTAGGGTTAGGATTAGGGTTAGGTTTAGGGTACGGGTTAGGGTTAGGTTTACGGTTAGGGTTAGGGTACGGGTTAGGTTTAGGGTTAGTGTTAGGGTTAGGGTACGGGTTAGGGTTAGGGTTAGGGTTAGGTTTAGGGTACGGGTTAGGGTACGGGTTAGGGTTAGGGTGAGGGTTAGGGTTAGGGTACGGTTTAGGGTTAGGGTACGGGTTAGGGTTAGGTTTAGGTTACGGGTTAGGATTAGGGTTAGGGTTAGGGTTAGGGTTAGGGTACGGGTTAGGGTCAGGGTTAGGGTTAGCGTTAGGGTTAGCGTACGGGTTAGGGTTAGGTTTAGGGTAAGGGTTAGGGTACGGGTAAGGGTTAAGTTTAGGTTAAGGGTAAGGGTACGGGTTAGGGTTAGAGTTAGGTTTAGGGTTAGGGTTAGTGTTAAGTTACGGGTTAGGCTTAGGGTACAGGTTAGGGTTAGGGTTAGGGTTAGGATTAAGTTTAGGGTATGGGTTAGGGTTAGGGTACGGGTTAGGGTTAGGGTTAGGGTACGGGTTAGGTTTAGGGTACGGGTTAGGGTTAGGGTTAGGGTTAGGGTTATGGTTAGCGTACGGGTTAGGGTTAGGGTTAGGTTTAGGGTTAGGTTTAGGGTTAGGGTACGGGTTAGGTTTAGGGTACGGGTTAGGGTTAGGGTTAGGGTTAGGTTTAGGGTTAGGGTTAGGAAAGTGTTAGGGTTAGGGTTAGGGTTAGGGCTAGGGTACGGGTTAGGGTTAGGGTACGGGTTAGGGTTAGGAAAGTGATAGGGTTAGGGTTAGGTTTAGGGTTAGGGTACGGGTTAAGGGTAGGGTTAGGGTACGGGTTTGGGTTAGGGTTAGTGTTAGGGTTAGGGTTCGGTTAGGGTTAGGGTTAGGGTTAGGGTACCGGTTAGGGTACGGGTTAGGGTTAGGGTTAGGGTTAGGGTTAGGGTACTGGTTAGGGTTAGGGATAGGGTTAGGTTTAGGGTACGGGTTAGGGTTAGGGTTAGGGTTAGGCTTAGGGTTAGGGTTAGGGTACGGGTTAGGGTTAGGGTACGGGTTAGGGTTAGGTTTAGGGTACGGGTTAGGGTACGGGTTAGGGTTAGGGTTAGGTTTAGGGTTCGGTTACGGGTTAGGTTTAGGGTTAGGGTTAGTGTTAGGGTTAGCGTACGGGTTAGGGTTAGGGTTAGGTTAGGGTTAGGGTACGGGTTAGGGTTAGGGTACGGGTTAGGGTTAGGGTTAGGGTTAGAAAAGGGTTCGGGTTAGGGTTAGGTTTAGGGTACGGGTTAGGGTACGGTTTAGGGTTAGGGTTAGGGTTAGGGTTAGGGTACGGGTTAGGGTTAGGGTTAGGGTACGGGGTAGGTTTAGGGTTAGGGTACGGGTTAGGGTACGGGTTAGGGTTAGGTTTAGGGTACGCGTTAGGGTACGGGTTAGGGTTAGGGTACGGGTTAGGGTAAGGGTTAGGGTTAGGGTTAGGGTTAGGTTTAGGAAAGGGTTAGGGTTAGGGTTAGGGTACGGGTTAGGGTTAGGGTTAGGGTAAGGGTTAGGGTACGGGTTAGGGTTAAGGTACGGGTTAGGGTTAGGTTACGTGCTAGGGTTCGGGTTAGGGTTAGGGTTAGGGTACGGGTTACGGTTAGGTTTGGGTTAGGGTTAGGGTTAGGGTTAGGGTACGGGTTAGGTTTAGGGTACGGGTTAGGGTACGGGTTAAGGTTAGGGTTAGGTTTAGGGTACGGTTTAGGGTTAGGTTATGGGTTAGTGTTTGGGTTAGGGTACTGGTTAGGGTTAGGGTTAGGGTACGGGTTAGGGTTAGGGTTAGGGTTAGGGTTAGGGTACGGGTGAGTGTTAGGGTACGGGTGAGTGTTAGGTTTAGGGTACGGGTTAGGGTTAGGGTTAGGGTTAGGGTTAGGTTTCGGGTACGGGTTAGGGTTAGGGTTAGGGTACGGGTTAGGGTTAGGGTACGGGTTAGGGTTAGGGTACGGGTTAGGGTTAGGTTTAGGGTACGGGTTAGGGTTAGGGTTAGTGTTAGGTTTAGGGTTAGGGTTACGGTACGGGTTAGGGTTAGGGTTAGGGTTAGTGTTAGGGTTAGCGTACGGGTTAGGGTTAGGTTTAGGGTAAGGGTTAGGGTACGGGTTAGGGTTAGGGTTAGGGTTAGGGTTAGGTTTAGGGTACAGGTTAGGGTTAGGGTTAGGGTTAGGGTACGGGTTAGGGTACGTGTTAGGGTTAGGGTACCGGTTAGGGTTAGGGTACAGGTTAGGGTTAGGGTTAGGTGTTAGGGTACGGGTTAGGGTTAGGGTATGGGTTAGGGTTAGGGTACAGGTTAGGGTTAGGTTTAGGATTAGGTTTAGGGTACTGGTTAGGGATAGGGTACGATTAGGGTTAGGGTTAGGGTACGGGTTAGGGTTAGGTTTAGGGTTTAGGGTTAGTATTAGGGTTAGGGTTAGGGTTAGGGTTAGGGTACGGGTTAGGGTTAGGGTACGTGTTAGGGTACAGGTTAGGGTTATTTTTAGGGTAGGGGTTAGGGTTAGGGTGGGGTTAAGGTTAGGGTTAGGTTTAGGGTTAGGGTACGGGTTAGGGTACGGGATAGGGTTAGGGTTAGGTTTAGGGTTAAGGTACGGGTTAGGGTTAGGGTACGGATTAGGGTTAGGGTTAGGGTTAGTGTTCGGGTTAAATACGGGTTAGGGTTAGGTTTAGGGGTTAGGATTAGGGTAAGGGTTAGGGTTAGGGTTGTGTTTAGGAAAGGGTTAGGGTTAGGTTTAGGGTACGGGTTAGTGTTAGGGTGAGGGTTAGGGTTAGGGTACGGGTTAGGGTTAGGTTTAGGGTTAGGGTACGGGTTAGGGTACGGGTTAGGGTTAGGGTACGGTTTAGGGTTAGGGTTAGGGATAGGGTTAGGGTTTGGGTTAGGGTTAAGGTAAGGGTTAGGTTTAGGGTATGTGTTAGGGTACGGGTTAGGTTTAGGGTTAGGGTACGGGTTAGGATTAAGGTTGGGTTAGGGTTAGGGTTAGGGTTAGGGTACGGGTTAGGTTTAGGGTACGGGTTAGGGTACGGTTTAGGGTTAGGGTTTGGGTTAGGGTTAGGGTACGGGTTAGGGTTAGGGTACGGGTTAGGGTTTGGTTTATGGTACTGGTTAGGGTATGGGTTAGAGTTAGGGTTAGGGTTAGTGTAAGGGTAAGTGTTAGGGTTAGGGTTAGCGTAAGGTTTAGGTTTAGGGTACCGGTTAGGGTAGGGTTAGGGTTAGTGTTAGTGTTAAAGTACGGGTTAGGGTTAGGGTTAGGGTTAGGGTTAGGGTTAGGGGTTAGGGTTAGGGTTAGGATTAGGGTTAGGGTACGGGTTAGGGTACAAGTTAGGGTTAGGGTTAGGGTTAGGGTTAGGGTTAGGGTACGGGTTAGGATAAGGTTAGGGTTAGTGTTAGGAATTAGGGTTAGGGTACAGGTTAGGGTTAGGTTTAGGGTAAGGGTTAGGGTACGGGTTAGGGTTAGGGTTAAGGTTAGGGTTAGGGTACGGGTTAGGGTTAGGGTTAGGGTTAGGGTACGGGTTAGGGTACGTATTAGGGTTAGGGTACCGGTTAGGGTTAGGGTACGGGTTAGGGTTAGGGTTAGGGTACGTGTTAGGGTTAGGGTTAGGGGTTAGGGTTAGGGTTAGGGTACGGGTTAGGGTTAGGGTACAGGTTAGTGTTAGGGTTAGGGTTAGGATTAGGTTTAGGGTACGGGTTAGGTTTAGGGTACGGATTAGGGTTAGGGTTAGGGTACGGGTTAGGGTACGGGTTAGGGGTTAGGGTTAGGATTAGGGTTAGGGTTAGGGTTAGGGTACGGGTTAGGGTTAGGGTACGGGTTAGGTTTAGGGTTAGGGTACAGGTTAGGGTTAGGGTTAGGTTTAGGGTACGGGTTAGGGTACGGGTTAGGATATGGGTTAGGGTTAGGGTTAGGGTACGGGTTAGGGTTAGGGTTATGGTTAGGTTTAGGGTACGGGTTAGGGTTAGGGTTAGGGTTAGGCTTAGGGTTAGGGTTCTGTACGGGTTAGGGTTAGGGTACGGGTTAGGGTTAGGGTTAGGGTACGGGTTAGGATTTGGGTTACAGTTAGGGTTAGGGTTAGGTTTAGGTTACGGGTTAGGGTTTGGGTTAGGGTTAGTGTTAGGGTTAGCGTACGGGTTAGGGTTAGGGTTAGGGTTAGGGTTAGGGTACGGTTTAGGGTTAGGGTACCGGTTAGGGTTAGGGTTAGGGTTAGGGTTAGGGTTAGGAAAGGGTTAGGGTTAGGGTTAGGTTTAGGGTTCGGGTTAGGGTACGCGTTAGGGTTAGGGTTAGGGTACGGGTTAGGTTTAGGGTTAGGGTACGGGTTAGGTTTAGGTTTGGGTACGGGTTAGGGTACGGTTTAGGGTTAGGGTTAGGGTTAGGTTTAGGGTACGGGTTAGGGTTAGGGTTAGGGTTAGGGTTAGTGTGAGCAAAGGGTTAGGGTTAGTGTTAGTGTTTGGGTTAGGGTTAGGGTTAGGGTACGGGTTAGGGTTATGGTTAGGGTTAGGGTTAGGGTTAGGGTATGGGTTGGGGTTAGGGTTAGGGTACGGGTTAGGTTTAGGGTTAGGGTTAAAGTTCGGGTTAGGGTACGGGTTTGGGTTAGGGTTAGGGTTAGTGGTAGGGTTAGCGTACGGGTTAGGGTTAGGGTTCGGGTTAGGGTTAGGGTACGGTTTAGGGTTAGGGTACGGGTTAGGGTTAGGTTTAGGTTTAGGGTTAGGGTTAATGTTAGGGTTAGCAAAGGGTTAGGGTTAGGGTTAGGGTTCGGGTACGGGTTAGGGTTAGGTTTAGGGTACGGGTTAGGGTTAAGGTTAGGGTTAGGGTACGGGAAAGTTTAGGGTTAGGGTTATGGTTAGGGGTTAGGGGTTAGTTTTATGGTTAGGGTTAGGGTTAGGGTACGGGATAGGGTACGGGTTAGGCTTAGGGTACGGGTTAGTGTTAAGGATAGGGTTAGGGTTAGGGTACGGGTTAGGGTACGGGTTAGGGTTAGTGTACGGGTTAGGGTTAGGGTTAGGGTTAGGTTTAGGAAAGGGTTAGGGTTAGGGTTAGGGTATTGGTTAGGGTTAGGTTTATGGTTAGGGTTAGGGTACGGGTTAGGGTTAAGGTACGGGTTAGGGTTAGGGTTAGGGTACGGGATAGGGTTAGGGTTAGTGGATAGGTTTAGGGTTAGGGTTAGGGTACGTGTTAGGGTTAGGGTACAGGTTAGGGTTAGGGTTAGGGTTAGGATTAGGTTTAGGGTACGGGTTAGGGTTAGGGTACGGTTTAGGGTTAGGGTTAGTGTTAGGGTTAGGGTTAGCGTACGAGTTAGGGTTAGGGTTAGTTTTAGGGTTAGGGTTAGGGTTAGGGTACGGGTTAGGGTTAGGGTACGGGTTAGGGTTAGGGTTAGGGTTAGGGTTAGGGTTAGGAAAGGGTTAGGGTTAGGGTTAGGGTTAGGGTTAGGGTACGGTTTAAGGGTAGGGTTAGGGTACGGGTTAGGGTTAGGGTTAGTGTTAGGGTTAGCGTACGGGTTAGGGTTAGGGTTAGGGTTAGTGTTAGTGTAAAATTACGGGTTAGGGTTAGGGTTAGGTGTAAGGTTAGGGTTAGGGGTTAGGGGTTAGGGTTAGAGTTAGGATTAGGGTTAGGGTACGGGTTAGGGTACGAGTTAGGGTTAGGGTTAGGGTTAGGGTTAGGGTACGGGTTAGGGTAAGGGTTAGGGTTAGGGTTAGGATTAGGGTTAGGGTACAGGTAGGGTTAGGTTTAGGGTAAGGTTTAGGGTACGGGTTAGGGTTATGGTTAGGTTTAGGGTACGGGTTAGGGTACGGGTTAGGTTTAGGGTTAGGGTTAGGGTACGGGTTAGGGTAGGTGTTAGTGTTAGGGTACCGGTTAGGGTTAGGGTACGGGTTAGGGTTAGGGTTAGGGTATGGGTTAGGGTTAGGGTTAGGGGTTAGGGTTAGTGTTAGGGTTAGGGTACCGGTTAGGTTTAGGGTACAGGTTAGGGTTAGGGTTAGTGTTAGGATTACGTTTAGGGTACGGGTTAGGGTTAGGGTACGGATTAGGTTTAGGGTTAGGGTACGTGTTAGGGTTAGGGTTAGGGGTTAGGGTTAGGATTAGGGTTAGGGTTAGGGTTATGGTACGGGTTAGGGTTAGGGTACGGGTTAGGGTAAGGGTTAAGGTTAGGGTTAGGGTTAGCGTACGGGTTAGGGTTAAGGTTAGTTTTAGGGTTAGGGTTAGGGTTAGGGTACGGGTTAGCGTTAGGGTACGGGTTAGGGTTAGGGTTAGGGTTAAGGTTAGGGTTAGGGTTAGGGTTAGGAAAGGGTTAGGGTTAGGGTTAGGGTTAGGGTATGGGTTAAGTGTAGGGTTAGGGTACAGGTTAGGGTTAGGTTTAGTGTTAGGGTTAGGGTTAGGGTAGGGTTAGGGCTAGGGTTATGGTACCGGTTAGGGTACGGTTTAGGGTTAGGTTTAGGGTACGGGGACGGGTTAGGGTAGGGTTAGGTTTAGGGTTAGAAAAGGGTTCGGGTTAGGGTTAGGTTTAGGGTACGGTTTGGGTACGGTTTAGGGTTAGGGTTAGGGTTAGGATACGGGATAGGGTTAGGGTTAGGGTACGGGTTAGGTTTAGGGTTAGGGTACGGGTTAGGGTACGGGTTAGGGTTAGGGTTAGGGTACGGGTTAGGGTACGTGTTAGGGTTAGGGTACGGGTTAGGGTAAGGGTTAGGGCTAGGGTTAGGGTTAGGTTTAGGAAAGGGTTAGCGTTAGTGTTAGGGTACGGGTTAGGGTTAGGGTTAGGGTTAGGGTTAGGGTTAGGGTTAAGGTACGGGTTAGCGTTAGGTTACGTGCTAGGGTACGGTTAGGGTTAGGGTTAGGGTACGGGTTACGGTTAGAGTTGGGTTAGGGTTAGGGTTAGGGTTAGGGTACGGGTTAGGGTTAGGGTACAGGTTAGGGTACGGGTTAGGGTTAGGGTTAGGGTTAGGGTTAGGGTACGGTTTAGGGTTAGGTTACGGGTTAGTGTGTGGGTTAGGGTACTGGTTAGGGTTAGGGTTAGGGTACGGGTTAGGGTTAGGGTTAGGGTTAGGGTACGGGTTAGGGTTAGGGTTAGGGTTAGGTTTAGGGTACGGGTTAGGGTTAGGGTAAGGGTGAGGGTTAGGGTAAGGGTTAGGGTTAGGTTTAGGGTAAGGTTTAGGTTTAGGGTACGGGTTAGGGTTAGGGTTAGGGTTAGTGTTAGTGTTAAAGTACGGGTAAGGGTTAGGGTTAGGGTTAGGTTTAGGGTTAGGGGTTAAGGGTTAGGTTAGGGTTAGGTTTAGGGTTAGGGTCGGCTTAGGGTACGAGTTAGTGTTAGGGTTAGGGTTAAGGTACGGGTTAGTGTAAGGGTTAGGTTTAAGGTTAGGATTAGGGTTAGGGTACGGGTTAGGGTTAGGTTTAGGGTAAGGGTTAGGGTGCGGGTTAGGGTTAGGGTTAGGGTTAGGGTTAGGGTATGGGTTACGGTACGTGTTAGGGTTAGGGTACCGGTTAGGGTTAGGATACGGGTTATGGTTAGGGTTAGGGTACAGGTTAGGGTTAGGGTTAGGGGTTAGGGATAGGGTTAGTGTTAGGGTACGTGTTAGGGTTAGGGTACAGGTTAGGGTTAGGTTTAGGGTTAGGATTAGGTTTACGGTACGGGTTAGGGTTAGGGTACGGTTTCGCGTTAGGTTTAGGGTACGGGTTAGGGTTAGGGTTAAGGGTTAGGGTTAGGATAAGGGTTAGGGTTAGGGTTAGGGAACGGGTTAGGGTTAGGGTACGGGTTAGGGTTAGGTTTAGGGTTAGGGTTAGGGTTAGCGTACGGGTTAGGGTTAGGGTTAGATTTAGGGTTAGGTTTAGGGTTAGGGTACGGGTTAGGGTTAGGTTACGGGTTAGGGTTAGGGTTAGGTTTAGGGTTAGGGTTAGGGTTAGGAAAGGGTTAGGTTTAGGGTTAGGGTTAGTGTTAGGGTACGGGTTAGGGTTAGGGTTAGGGTTAGGGTTAGGGTTAGTGTTAGGGTACGGGTTAGTGTTAGGTTTAGGCTTAGGGTTAGGTTTAGGGTACGGGTTAGGGTTAGGGTTGGGGTTAGGGTTAGGTTTCAGGTACGGGTTAGGATTAGGGTTAGGGTACGGGTTAGGGTTAGGGTACGGGTTAGGGTTAGGGTACGGGTTAGTGTTAGGTTTAGGGTACGGGTTAGGGTTAGGGTTAGTGTTAGGGTTAGGGTTAGGTTTAGGGTACGGGTTAGGGTTAGGGTTAGGGTTAGTGTTAGGGTTAGCGTACGGGTTAGGGTTAGGTTTAGGGTAAGGGTTAGGGTACGGGTTAGGGTTAGGGTTAGGGTTAGGGTTAGGTTTAGGGTACAGATTAGGGTTAGGGTTAGGGTTAGGATTATTGTACGGGTTAGGGTACGTGTTAGGGTTATGGTACCGGTTAGGGTTAGGGTACGGGTTAGGGTTAGGGTTAGGGGTTAGGGTTAGGGTTAGGGTACGGGTTAGGGTTAGGGTACAGTTTAGGGTTAGGTTTAGGATTAGGTTTAGGGTACGGGTTAGGGTTAGGGTACGGATTAGGGTTAGGGTTAGTGTACGGGTTAGGGTTAGGGTTAGGGGTTAGGGTTAGGATTAGGGTTAGGTTTAGGGTTAGGGTTAGGGTTAGGGTACGGGTTAGGGTTAGGGTACGTGTTAGGGTACGGGTTACGGTTAGGGTTAGGGTACGGGTTAGGGTTAGGTTTGGGTTAGGGTTAGGATTAGGGTTAGGGTTAGGGTACGGGTTAGGGTACGGGTTAGGGTTAGGGTTAGGTTTAGGTTTAGGGTACGGGTTAGGGTTAGGGTACGGATTAGGTTTAGGGTTAAGGTTAGTGTTCGGGTTAAAGTACGGGTTAGGTTTAGGGTTAGGGTTAGGGTTAGGGTTCGGGGTTAGGGGTTAGTGTTAGGGTAAAGGTTAGGGTTAGGGTAGGGTACGGGTTAGGGTACGAGTTAGGGTTAGGGTTAGGGTTGGGTACGGGTTAGGGTTAGGGTTAGTGTTCGGGTTGGGTTTAGGGTTAGGGTACGGGTTAGGGTTAGATTAAGGGTTAGGGTAAGGGTTAAGGTACGGGTTAGGGTTAGGGTTAGGGTTAAGTTTAGGGTTAGGGTACGGGTTAGGGTTAGTGTTAGGGTTAGGTTTAGGGTACGGGTTAGGGTTAGGGTTATGGTTAGTGTTAGGGTTAGCGTACGGGTTAGGGTTAGGTTTAGGGTAAGGGTTAGGGTACGGGTTAGGGTTAGGGTTAGGGTTAGGGTTAGGTTTAGGGTACAGATTAGGGTTAGGGTTAGGGTTAGGATTTATGTACGGGTTAGGGTACGTGTTAGGGTTATGGTACCGGTTAGGGTTAGGGTACGGGTTAGGGTTAGGGTTAGGGGTTAGGGTTAGGGTTAGGGTACGGGTTAGGGTTAGGGTACAGGTTAGGGTTAGGTTTAGGATTAGGTTTAGGGTACGGGTTAGTGTTAGGGTACGGATTAGGGTTAGGTTTAGTGTACGGGTTAGGGTTAGGGTTAGGGGTTAGGGTTAGGATTAGGGTTAGGTTTAGGGTTAGGGTTAGGGTTAGGGTACGGGTTAGGTTTAGGGTACGTGTTAGGGTACGGGTTACGGTTAGGGTTAGGGTACGGGTTAGGGTTAGGTTTGGGTTAGGGTTAGGATTAGGGTTAGGGTTAGGGTACGGGTTAGGGTACGGGTTAGGGTTAGGGTTAGGTTTAGGTTTAGGGTACGCGTTAGGGTTAGGGTACGGATTAGGTTTAGGGTTAAGGTTAGTGTTCGGGTTAAAGTACGGGTTAGGTTTAGGGTTAGGGTTAGGGTTAGGGTTCGGGGTTAGGGGTTAGTGTTAGGGTAAAGGTTAGGGTTAGGGTTAGGGTACGGGTTAGGGTACGAGTTAGGGTTAGGGTTAGGGTTGGGTACGGGTTAGGGTTAGGGTTAGTGTTCGGGTTGGGTTTAGGGTTAGGGTACGGGTTAGGGTTAGATTAAGGGTTAGGGTAAGGGTTAAGGTACGGGTTAGGGTTAGGGTTAGGGTTAAGGTTAGGGTTAGTGTACGGGTTAGGGTTAGTGTTAGGGTTAGGTTTAGGGTACGGGTTAGGGTTAGGTTACGGGTTAGTGTTAGGTTTAGGGTACGGGTTAGGGATAGGGTTAGGGGTTAGGGTTAGGATTAGGGTTAGGGTAAGGGTTAGGGTACGGGTTAGGGTTAGGGTACGGGTTAGGGTTAGTGTTTAGGGTTAGGTTTAGGGTTAGCGTACGGGTTAGTGTTAGGGTTAGGTTTAGGGTGAAGTTTAGGGTTAGGGTACGGGTTAGGGTTAGGTTACGGGTTAGGGTTAGGGTTAGGTTTAGGGTTAGGGTTAGGGTTAGGAAAGGGTTAGGGTTAGGGTTAGGGTACGGGTTAGGGTTAGGGTTAGTGATAGGGTTAGGGTTAGGGTAAGGGTTAGGGTTAGGGTTAGGGTACGGGTTAGGTTTAGGGTTAGGGTTTAGGGTTAGGATTAGGGTTAGGGTTAGGGTTATGGTTAGGGTACGGGTTAGGTTTAGGGTTAGGGTTAGGGTTAGGGTACGGGTTAGGGTTAGGGTTAGGTTTAGGGTTAGGGTTAGGGTTAGGAAAGGGTTAGGGTTAGGGTTAGGGTACGGGTTAAGGTTACGGTTAGGGTACGGGTTAGGGTTAGGGTTAGTGATAGGGTTAGGGTTAGGGTAAGGGTTAGGGTTAGGGTTAGGGTACGGGTTAGGTTTAGGGTTAGGGTTTAGGGTTAGGATTAGGGTTAGGGTTAGGGTTATGGTTAGGGTACGGGTTAGGTTTAGGGTTAGGGTTAGGGTTAGGGTACGGGTTAGTGTTAGGGTTAGGGTTAGGGTTAGGTTTAGGGTACGGGTTAGGGTTAGGGTTAGGTTTAGGTTTAGGTTTAGGGTACGGGTTAGGGTACGGGTTAGGTTTAGGGTTAGTGTTAGGGTACGGCTTAGGGTTAGGGTACGGGTTAGGGTTAGGTTTAGGGTACGGGTTAGGGTTAGGGTTAGTGTTATGGTCAGGGTTAGGGTTAAGGTACGGGTTAAGGTTAGGTTTAGTGTTAGGGTTAGCGTACGGGTTAGGGTAGGTTTTAGGGTAAGGGTTAGGGTACGGGTTAGGGTTAGGGTTAGGGTTAGGGTTAGGTTTAGGGTACAGGTTAGGGTTAGGGTTAGGGTTAGGTTTAGGGTACGGGTTAGGGTACGTGTTAGGGTTAGGGTACCGGTTAGGGTTAGGGTACGGTTTAGGGTTAGGGTTAGGGGTTAGGTTTAGGGTTAGGGTTAGGGTACGGGTTAGGGTTAGGGTACAGGTTAGGGTTAGGGTTAGGGTTAGATTTAGGTTTAGGGTACGGGTTAGGGTTAGGGTAAGGATTAGGGTTAGGGTTAAGGTACTGGTTAGGGTTAGGGTTAGGGGTTAGGTTTACGATTAGGGTTAGGGTTAGGGTTTGGGTACGGGTTAGAGTTAGGGTACGAGTTAGGGTTAGGGTTAGGGTTAGGGTTAGCGTACGGGTTAGGGTTAGTGTTAGGTTTAGGGTTAGGGTTAGGGTTAGGGTACGTGTTAGTGTTAGGGTACGGGTTAGGGTTAGGGTTAGGGTTAGGAAAGGGTTAGGGTTAGGGTTAGGTTTAGGGTACGGGTAAAGGCTAGGGTTAGGGTAAGGGTTAGGGTTAGGGTTAGTGTTAGGGTACGGGTTAGGGTACGGGTTAGGGTACGGGTTAGGGTACAGGTTATGGTTAAGGTTATTAGGGTTAGGTTTAGGGTTAGGTTTAGGGTACGGGTTAGGGTTAGGGTTAGGGTTAGGGTTAGGGTTAGTGTTAGGGTACGGTTTATGGTTAGGTTTAGGGTTAGGGTTAGGGTACGGGTTAGGGTTAGGGTTAGGATTAGGGTTAGGGTTAGGGTTAGGGTTAGGGTTAGGGTTAGGTTTACGAAAGGGTTAGGGTTAGGGTTAGGGTACGGGTTAAGTTTAGGTTTATGGTTAGGGTTAGGGTACGGGTTAGGGTTAAGATACGGGTTAGGGTTAGGGTACGTGTTAGGGTACAGGTTAGGGTTAGGGTACGGGTTAGGGTTAGGGTACGGGTTAGGGTTAGGGTACGGGTTAGGGTTAGGGTTAGGGTTTGGGTTAGGGTTAGTTTTAGGGTGCGGTTAGGGTTAGGGTTAGGGTAAGGGTTAAGGTGGGAGTTAGGGTTAGGTTTAGGGTACGGGTTAGGGTTAGGTTTAGGTTTAGGGTTAGGGTTAGGGTGGGTTAGGGTTAGGGTATGGGTTAGAGTTAGGATACGGGTTAGGGTACGGGTTAGTGTTAGGGTTAGGGTCCGGGTTAGGGTTAGGGTTGGGTTAGGGTTAGGGTTAGGGTTAGGGTACGGGTTAGGGTTAGGGTACGGGTTAGGGTACGGGATAGGGTTAGGGTTAGGGTTAGGGTTAGGGTACGGGTTAAGGTACGGGATAGGGTTAGGGTTAGGGTTAGGGTACTGGTTATGGTTAGGGTTAGGGTTAAGGTTAGGGTACGGGTTAGGGTTAGGGTTAGGTTTAGGGTACGGGTTAGGTTTAGGGTTAGGGGTTAGGGTAAGGGTAAGGGTTAGGGTTAGGGTTAGGGTTAGGTTTAGGGTTAGGGTTAGGGTTAGGAAAGGGTTAGGATTAGTGTTACGGTTAGGGTTAGGGTACGGGTTAAGGTTAGGGTTCGGGTACGGGTTAGGGTTAGGGTTAGTGTTAGGGTTAGGGTTAGGGTACGGGTTAGGGTTAGGGTTAGGTTACGGGTTAGGGTTAGGGTTAGGGGTTAGGGTTAGGATTACGGTTAGGGTTAGGGTTAGGGTATGGGTTAGGGTTAGGGTTAGGGTTAGGGTTAGGGTACGGGTTAGTGTTAGGGTTAGGGTTAGGGTTAGGTTTAGGGTACGGGTTAGGGTTAGGATAAGGGTTAGGGTTAGGTTTAGGGTACGGGTTAGGGTTAGGGTTAGGGTACGTTTTAGGGTTAGGGTACGGGTTAGGTTTAGGTTTAGGGTACGGATTAGGGTTAGGGTTAGTGTTAGGGTTAGGGTTAGGGTAAGGGTACGGGTTAGGGTTAGGGTTAGGGTTAGTGTTAGGGTTAGCGTACGGGTTAGGGTTAATTTTAGGGTAAGGGTTAGGGTATGGGTTAGGGTTAGGTTACGGGTTATGGTTAGAGTTAGGGTACGGGTTAGGGTTAGGTTTAGGGTTAGGGTTAGGGTCAGGGTACGGGTTAGGGTTAGTGTTAGGGTTAGCGTACGGGTTAGGGCTAGGGTTAGGGTTAGGGTTAGGGTTAGGTTTAGGGTACGGGTTAGGGTTAGGGTTAGGGTTAGGGTTAGGGTACGGGTTAGGGTTAGGTTTAGGGTTAGGGTACGGGTTAGGGTTAGGGCTAGGGTACGGGTTAGTGTTAGGGTTAGGGTACGGGTAAGGGTTCGGGTTAGGGTTAGGGTTAGGTTTAGGGTACGGGTTAGGGTACGGGTTAGGGTTAGGGTTAGGGTTAGCAAAGGGTTAGGGTACGGGTTAGGGTTACGGTTAGGGTACGGGTTAGGGTTAGGGTTAGGGTACGGGTTAGGTTTAGGGTTAGGGTTAGGGTACGGGTTAGGGTTAGGGTTAGGGTTAGGGGTTAGGTGTTAGGGTTAGGGTTAGATTTAGGGTTAGTGTACAGGTTAGGTTACCGGTTAGGGTAGGGTACGGGTGAGTTTTAGGGTTAGGGTTAGGGTTAGGGTACGGTTTAGGGTTAGGGTTAGGGTTAGGGTTAGGGTACGGGTTAGGCTTAGGTTTAGGATTAGGGTTAGGGTTAGGGTTAGGTTTAGGGTTAGGTTTAGGAGAGGGTTAGGGTTAGGGTTAGGGTACGGATTAGGGTTAGGGTTAGGTTTAGGGTACGGTTTAGGGTTAAGTTACGGGTTAGGGTTAGGGTACGTGTTAGGGTACGGGTTAGGGTTAGGGTTAGGGTACGGGTTAGGGTTAGGGTTGGTTTAGGGTTAGGGTTAGGGTTAGGGTACGGGTTAGGGTTAGGGTACGGGTGTGGGTACGGGTTAGGGTTAGGGTTAGGGTTAGGGTTAGGGTTAGGGTACAGGTTAGGGTTAGGGCACGGGTTAGGGTTAGGGTTAGGGTTAGGGTTAGGGTTAGGAAAGAGTTAGGGTTAGGGTTAGGTTTAGGGTATGGGTTAAGGGTAGGGTTAGGATACGGGTTAGGGTAAGGGTTAGTGTTAGGGTACGGGTTAGGGTACGGGTTACGGTACGGGTTAGGTTACGGGTTAGGGTAAAGGATAGGGTACGGGTTAGGGTTAGGGTTAGGGTTAGGGTTAGGGTTAGGCTACGGTTTAGGGTTAGTTTTAGGGTTAGGGTTAGGGTTAGGGTAAGCGTTAGGGTTAGGTTTAGAGTACGGGTTAGGGTTAGGGTTAGGGTAAGGGTTAGGGTTAGGGTACGGGTTAGTGTTAGGGTACGGGTTAGGGTTAGGGTTGGGGTACGGGTTAGGTTTAGTGTTAGGGTTAGCGTACGGGTTAGGGTTAGGGTTAGGGTTAGGGTTAGGGTACGGGTTAGGGTTAGGGTTAGGGTTAGGGTTAGGAAAGGGTTAGGGTTAGGGTTAGTGTATGGGTTAGGGTTAGGTTTAGGGTACGGGTTAGGGTTAGGGTTAGGTTTAGGGTTAGGGTTAGGGTACGGGTTAGGTTTAGGGCTAGGGTTAGGGTTAGGGTTAGGGTTAGCAAAGAGTTAGGGTTAGTGTTAGGGTTAGGGTTAGGGTACGGGTTAGGGTTAGGGTTAGGGTACGGGTTAGGGTTAGGGTATGGGTTAGGGTTAGCGTACGGGTTAGGGTTAGGGTACGGGTTAGGTTTAGGGTTAGGGTTAGGGTTAGGGTACGGGTCAGGGTTATGGTTAGGGTTAGGGTTAGGTGTTAGGGGTTACGGTTAGGGTTATGGTTAGAGTTAGGGTTAGGGTACGGGTTAGGGTACGGTTTAGGGTTAGGGTTAGGTTTAGTGTTAGGGTATGGGTTAGTGTTAGGGTTAGGGTTAGGGTTAGGGTTAGGGTTAGGGTACGGGTTAGAGTTAGGTTTACGGTTAGAGTTAAGGTAAGGGTTAGGGTTAGGGTTAGGGTTATGGTTAGAGTTAGGGTACAGGTTAGGTTTAGGGTTAGTTTTAGGGTTAGGTTTAGGAAAGGGTTAGGTTTAGGGTTAGGGTATGGGTTAGGGTTAGGGGTAGGGTACGGGTTAGGTTTAGGGTACGGGTTAGTGTTAGGGTTAGTGTACGGGTTAGGTTTAGGGTTAGGGTTAATGTTAGGGTTAGGGTACGGGTTAGGGTTAGGGTTAGGGTTAGTGGTAGGTTTAGCGTACAGTTTAGGGTTAGGGTTAGCAAAGGGTTAGGGTTAGGGTAAGGGTTAGGGTACGGGTTAGGGTTAGGTTTAGGGTACGGGTTAGGGTTAGGGATAGGGTTAGGGTTAGGGTTAGGGTACGGGTTAGTGTTAGGGTTAGGGTTAGGGTTAGGGGTTAGGGGTTAGTTTTAGGGTTTGGGTTAGGGTTAGGGAATGTGTTAGGGTACGGGTTAGGGTTAGGGTACGGGTTAGTGTTAGGGTGAGGGTTAGGGTTAGTGTACGGGTTAGGGATAGTTTTAGGGTTAGGGTACGGGTTAGGGTACGGGTTAGGGTTACGGTACGGTTTAGGGTTAGGGTTAGGGATAGGGTTAGGGTATGGGTTAGGGTTAAGGTACGGGTTAGGTTTAGGGTATGTGTTAGGGTACGGGTTAGGGTTAGGGTTAGGGTACGGGTTAGGATTAAGGTTGGGTTAGGGTTAGGGTTAGGGTTAGGGTACGGGTTAGGGTTAGGGTACGGGTTAGGGTACGGTTTAGGGTTAGGGTTAGGTTTAGGGTTAAGGTACGGGTTAGGGTTAGGGTACGGGTTAGGGTTAGGGTTAGGGTACTGGTTAGGTTTAGGGTTAGTGTACGGGTTAGGGTTAGGGTTAGGGGTTAGGTTAGGGTAAGTGTTAGGGTAGGCTTAGGGTAAGGTTTAGGTTTAGGGTACCGGTTAAGGTTAGTGTTAGGGTTATTGTTAGTGTTAAAGTACGGGGTAGGGTTAGGGTTAGGGTTAGGGTTAGGGGTTAGGGTTAGGGTTAGGATTAGGGTTAGGGTACGGTTTAGGGTACAAGTTAGGGTTAGGGTTAGGGTTAGGGTTAGGGTACGGGTTAGGGTAAGGGTTAGGGTTAGTGTTAGGATTAGGGTTAGAGTACAGGTTAGGGTTAGGTTTAGGGTAAGGGTTAGGGTACGGGTTAGGGTTAGGTTTAGGGTTAGGGTTAGGGTACGGGTTAGGGTACGGGTTAGGGTTAGGGTTAGGGTTAGCGTACGGGTTAGGGTACGTATTAGGGTTAGGGTACCGGTTAGGGTAAGGGTACGGGTTAGGGTTTGGGTTAGGGTACGTGTTAGGGTTAGGGTTAGGGGTTAAGGTTAGCGTGAGGGTTAGGGTACGGGTTAGGGTTAGGGTACGGATTAGGGTTAGGGTTAGGGTACGGGTTAGGGTATGGGTTAGGTGTTATGGTTAGGATTAGGGTTAGGGTTAGGGTTAGGGTACGGGTTAGGGTTAGGGTACGGGTTAGGGTTAGAGTTAGTGTTAGGGTTAGCGTACGGGTTAGGGTTAGGGTTAGGTTTAGGGTTAGGGTTAGGGTTAGGGTATGGGTTAGGGTACGGGTTAGGGGTTAGGGTTAGGATTAGGGTTAGGGTTAGGTTTAGGGTATGGGTTAGGTACGGGTTAGGGGTTAGGGTTAGGATTAGGGTTAGGTTTAGGGTTAGGGTTAGGGTTAGGGTACGGGTTAAGGGTAGGGTTAGGGTATGGGTTAGGGTTATGGTTAGTGTTAGGGTACCGGTTTGGGTTAGGGTAAGGTTACGGGTTAGGGTACGGGTTAGGGTTAGGGTTAGGGTACGGGTTAGTGTTAGGGTTAGGGTTAGGGTACGGGTTAGGGTACGGGTTAGGATAAGGGTTAGGTTTAGGGTTAGGGTACGGGTTAGGGTTAGGGTTAGGGTTAGGTTTAGGGTACGGGTTAGGGTTAGGGTTAGGGTTAGGCTTAGGTTTAGGGTTAGGGTACGGGTTAGGGTTAGGGTACGGGTTAGGGTTAGGGTTAGGGTACGGGTTAGGGTTTGGGTTATTTTTAGGGTTAGGGTTAGGGTTAGGTTACGCGTTAGGGTTAGGGTTTGGGTTAGGGTTAGGGTTAGGAAAGGGTTAGGTTTAGGGTTAGGTTTAGGTTTCGGGTTAGGGTACGGGTTAGGGTTAGGGTTAGGGTACGGGTTAGGGTTAGGGTTAGGGTTAGGGTACGGGTTAGGTTTAGGTTTAGGGTACGGGTTAGGGTACGGGTTAGGGTTAGGGTTAGGGTTAGGGTACGGGTTAGGGTTAGGGTTAGGGTTAGGGTTAGGGTTAGCAAAGGGTTAGGGTTAGTGTTAGTGTTAGGGTTAGGTTTAGGGTTAGGGTTAGGGTACGGGTTAGGGTTAGGGTTAGGTTTAGGGTTAGGTTTAGGGTTAGGGTACGGGTTAGGGTTAGGGTTAGGGTACGGGTTAGGTTTAGGGTTAGGGTTAAAGTTAGGGTTAGGGTACGGGTTAGGGTTTGGGTTTGGGTTAGTGGTAGGGTTAGCGTACGGTTTAGGGTTAGGGTTTGGGTTAGGGTTAGGGTACGGTTTAGGGTTAGGGTACGGATTAGGGTTAGGTTTAGTGTTAGGGTTAGGGTTAGTGTTAGGGTTAGCAAAGGGTTAGGGTTAGGGTTAGGGTACGGGTTAGGGTTAGGTTTAGGGTACGGGTTAGGGTACGGGTTAGGGTTAGGGTTAGGGTACGGGTTAGGGTTAGGGTTATGGTTAGGGGTTAGGGGTTAGTTTAAGGGTTAGGGTTAGGGTTAGGGTACGGGTTAGGGTTAGGGTTAGGGTTAGGGTTAGGGTACGGGTTAGGGTACGTGTTAGGGTTAGGGTACAGGTTAGGTTTAGGGTTAGGGTTAGGTTTAGGAAAGGGTTAGGTTTAGGGTTATGGTACGGGTTAGGGTTAGGTTTAGGGTTAGGGTTAGGGTACGGGTTAGGGTTAAGGTACGGGTTAGGGTACGTGTTAGGGTTAGGGTACAGGTTAGGGTTAGGGTTAGGGTTAGGATTAGGTTTAGTGTACGGGTTAGGGTTAGGGTACGGGTTAGGGTTAGGGTTAGGGTTAGGGTTAGGGTTAGGGTTAGTGATAGGGTTAGCAAAGGGTTAGGGTTAGGGTTAGGGTTAGGGTTAGGGTACGGTTTAGGGTTAGTGTTAGGGTTAGGTTTAGGGTACGGGTTAGGGTTAGGTTACGGGTTAGTGTTAGGGTTAGGGTACGGGTTAGGTTTAGGGTTAGGGTTTAGGGTTAGGATTAGGGTTAGGGTTAGGGTTATGGTTAGGGTACGGGTTAGGGTTAGGGTACGGGTTAGGGTTAGTGTTAGGGTTAGGTTTAGGGTTAGCGTACGGGTTAGGGTTAGGGTTAGGTTTAGGGAGAATTTTAGGGTTAGGGTACGGGTTAGGGTTAGGTTACGGGTTAGGGTTAGGGTTAGGTTTAGGGTTAGGGTTAGGGTTAGAAAGGGTTAGGGTTAGGGTTAGGGTACGGGTTAACTTAGGGTTAGGGTACGGTTTAGGGTTAGGGTTAGTGATAGGGTTAGGGTTAGGGTAAGGGTTAGGGTTAGGGTTAGGGTACGGGTTAGGTTTAGGGTTAGGGTTTAGGGTTAGGATTAGGGTTAGGGTTAGGGTTATGGTTAGGGTACGGGTTAGGTTTAGGGTTAGGGTTAGGGTTAGGGTACGGGTTAGTGTTAGGGTTAGGGTTAGGGTTAGGTTTAGGGTACGGGTTAGGGTTAGGGTTAGGTTTAGGTTTAGGTTTAGGGTACGGGTTAGGGTACGGGTTAGGTTTAGGGTTAGTGTTAGGGTACGGCTTAGGGTTAGGGTACGGGTTAGGGTTAGGTTTAGGGTACGGGTTAGGGTTAGGGTTAGTGTTATGGTCAGGGTTAGGGTTAAGGTACGGGTTAAGGTAAGGGTTAGTGTTAGGGTTAGCGTACGGGTTAGGGTAGGGTTTAGGGTAAGGGTTAGGGTACGGGTTAGGGTTAGGGTTAGGGTTAGGGTTAGGTTTAGGGTACAGGTTAGGGTTAGGGTTAGGTTTAGGTTTAGGGTACGGGTTAGGGTACGTGTTAGGGTTAGGGTACCGGTTAGGGTTAGGGTACGGTTTAGGGTTAGGGTTAGGGGTTAGTGTTAGGTTTAGGGTTAGGGTACGGGTTAGGGTTAGGGTACAGGTTAGGGTTAGGGTTAGGGTTAGAATAGGTTTAGGGTACGGGTTAGGGTTAGGGTAAGGATTAGGGTTAGGGTTAAGGTACTGGTTAGGGTTAGGGTTAGGGGTTAGGTTTACGATTAGGGTTAGGGTTAGGGTTAGGGTACGGGTTAGAGTTAGGGTACGAGTTAGGGTTAGGGTTAGGGTTAGGGTTAGCGTACGGGTTAGGGTTAGTGTTAGGTTTAGGGTTAGGGTTAGGGTTAGGGTACGTGTTAGTGTTAGGGTACGGGTTAGGGTTAGGGTTAGGGTTAGGAAAGGGTTAGGGTTAGGGTTAGGTTTAGGGTACGGGTTAAGGCTAGGGTTAGGGTACGGGTTAGGGTTAGGGTTAGTGTTAGGGTACGGGTTAGGGTACGGGTTAGGGTACGGGTTAGGGTACAGGTTATGGTTAAGGTTAGGGTACGGGTTAGGGTTAGGTTTAGGGTTAGGTTTAGGGTACGGGTTAGGGTTAGGGTTAGGGTTAGGGTTAGGGTTAGTGTTAGGGTACGGTTTATGGTTAGGTTTAGGATTAGGGTTAGGGTACGGGTTAGGGTTAGGGTTAGGATTAGGGTTAGGGTTAGGGTTAGGGTTAGGTTTAGGGTTAGGTTTACGAAAGTGTTAGGGTTAGGGTTAGGGTACGGGTTAAGTTTAGGTTTATGGTTAGGGTTAGGGTACGGGTTAGGGTTAAGATACGGGTTAGGGTTAGGGTACGTGTTAGGGTACAGGTTAGGGTTAGGGTTAGGGTTAGGGTACGGGTTAGGGTTAGGGTACGGGTTAGGGTTAGGGTTAGGGTTTGGGTTAGGGTTAGTTTTAGGGTGCGGTTAGGGTTAGGGTTAGGGTAAGGGTTAAGGTGGGAGTTAGGTTTAGGTTTAGGGTACGGGTTAGTGTTAGGTTTAGGTTTAGGGTTAGGGTTAGGGTTGGGTTAGGGTTAGGGTTAGGGTTAGGGTACGGGTTAGGGTTAGGGTACGGGTTAGGGTACGGGATAGGGTTAGGGTTAGGGTTAGGGTTAGGGTACGGGTAAAGGTACGGGATAGGGTTAGGGTTAGGGTTAGGTTACTGGTTATGGTTAGGGTTAGGGTTAAGATTAGGGTACGGGTTAG
>JAVLSZ010000278.1:107500-122500 GCA_032313775.1 Urocyon cinereoargenteus | reverse complement strand
TATGGTTAGGGTACGGGTTAGGGTTAGGGTACGGGTTAGGGTTAGTGTTAGGGTTAGGTTTAGGGTTAGCGTACGGGTTAGGGTTAGGGTTAGGTTTAGGGAGAAGTTTAGGGTTAGGGTACGGGTTAGGGTTAGGTTACGGGTTAGGGTTAGGGTTAGGTTTAGGGTTAGGGTTAGGGTTAGGAAAGGGTTAGGGTTAGGGTTAGGGTACGGGTTAAGGTTAGGGTTAGGGTACGGGTTAGGGTTAGGGTTAGTGATAGGGTTAGGGTTAGGGTAAGGGTTAGGGTTAGGGTTAGGGTACGGGTTAGGTTTAGGGTTAGGGTTTAGGGTTAGGATTAGGGTTAGGGTTAGGGTTATGGTTAGGGTACGGGTTAGGTTTAGGGTTAGGGTTAGGGTTAGGGTACGGGTTAGTGTTAGGGTTAGGGTTAGGGTTAGGTTTAGGGTACGGGTTAGGGTTAGGGTTAGGTTTAGGTTTAGGTTTAGGGTACGGGTTAGGGTACGGGTTAGGTTTAGGGTTAGTGTTAGGGTACGGCTTAGGGTTAGGGTACGGGTTAGGGTTAGGTTTAGGGTACGGGTTAGGGTTAGGGTTAGTGTTATGGTCAGGGTTAGGGTTAAGGTACGGGTTAAGGTTAGGGTTAGTGTTAGGGTTAGCGTACGGGTTAGGGTAGGGTTTAGGGTAAGGGTTAGGGTACGGGTTAGGGTTAGGGTTAGGGTTAGGGTTAGGTTTAGGGTACAGGTTAGGGTTAGGGTTAGGTTTAGGTTTAGGGTACGGGTTAGGGTACATGTTAGGGTTAGGGTACCGGTTAGGGTTAGGGTACGGTTTAGAGTTAGGGTTAGGGGTTAGGGTTAGGGTTAGGGTTAGGGTACGGGTTAGGGTTAGGGTACAGGTTAGGGTTAGGGTTAGGGTTAGAATAGGTTTAGGGTACGGGTTAGGGTTAGGGTAAGGATTAGGGTTAGGGTTAAGGTACTGGTTAGGGTTAGGGTTAGGGGTTAGGTTTACGATTAGGGTTAGGGTTAGGGTTAGGGTACGGGTTAGAGTTAGGGTACGAGTTAGGGTTAGGGTTAGGGTTAGGGTTAGCGTACGGGTTAGGGTTAGTGTTAGGTTTAGGGTTAGGGTTAGGGTTAGGGTACGTGTTAGTGTTAGGGTACGGGTTAGGGTTAGGGTTAGGGTTAGGAAAGGGTTAGGGTTAGGGTTAGGTTTAGGGTACGGGTTAAGGCTAGGGTTAGGGTACGGGTTAGGGTTAGGGTTAGTGTTAGGGTACGGGTTAGGGTACGGGTTAGGGTACGGGTTAGGGTACAGGTTATGGTTAAGGTTAGGGTACGGGTTAGGGTTAGGTTTAGGGTTAGGTTTAGGGTACGGGTTAGGGTTAGGGTTAGGGTTAGGGTTAGGGTTAGGGTTAGTGTTAGGGTACGGTTTATGGTTAGGTTTAGGGTTAGGGTTAGGGTACGGGTTAGGGTTAGGGTTAGGATTAGTGTTAGGGTTAGGGTTAGGGTTAGGTTTAGGGTTAGGTTTACGAAAGTGTTAGGGTTAGGGTTAGGGTACGGGTTAAGTTTAGGTTTATGGTTAGGGTTAGGGTACGGGTTAGGGTTAAGATACGGGTTAGGGTTAGGGTACGTGTTAGGGTACAGGTTAGGGTTAGGGTTAGGTTTAGGGTACGGGTTAGGGTTAGGGTACGGGTTAGGGTTAGGGTTAGGGTTTGGGTTAGGGTTAGTTTTAGGGTGCGGTTAGGGTTAGGGTTAGGGTAAGGGTTAAGGTGGGAGTTAGGGTTAGGTTTAGGGTACGGGTTAGGGTTAGGTTTAGGTTTAGGGTTAGGGTTAGGGTGGGTTAGGGTTAGGGTATGGGTTAGAGTTAGGATACGGGTTAGGGTACGGGTTAGTGTTAGGGTTAGGGTCCGGGTTAGGGTTAGGGTTGGGTTAGGGTTAGGGTTAGGGTTAGGGTACGGGTTAGGGTTAGGGTACGGGTTAGGGTACGGGATAGGGTTAGGGTTAGGGTTAGGGTTAGGGTACGGGTTAAGGTACGGGATAGGGTTAGGGTTAGGGTTAGGTTACTGGTTATGGTTAGGGTTAGGGTTAAGGTTAGGGTACGGGTTAGGGTTAGGGTTAGGTTTAGGGTACGGTTTAGGTTTAGGGTTAGGGTTAGGGTAAGGGTAAGGGTAAGGGTTAGGGTTAGGGTTAGGTTTAGGGTTAGGGTTAGGGTTAGGAAAGGGTTAGGGTTAGTGTTACGGTTAGGGTTAGGGTACGGGTTAAGGTTAGGGTTAGGGTACGGATTAGGGTTAGGGTTAGTGTTAGGGTTAGGGTTAGGGTACGGGTTAGGGTTAGGGTTAGGTTACGGGTTAGGGTTAGGGTTAGGGGTTAGGGTTAGGATTACGGTTAGGGTTAGGGTTAGGGTATGGGTTAGGGTTAGGGTTAGGGTTAGGGTTAGGGTACGGGTTAGTGTTAGGGTTAGGGTTAGGTTTAGGTTTATGGTACGGGTTAGGGTTAGGATAAGGGTTAGGGTTAGGTTTAGGGTACGGGTTAGGGTTAGGGTTAGGGTACGTGTTAGGGTTAGGGTACAGGTTAGGTTTAGGTTTAGGGTACGGATTAGGGTTAGGTTAGTGTTAGGGTTAGGGTTAGGGTAAGGGTACGGGTTAGGGTTAGGGTTAGGGTTAGTGTTAGGGTTAGCGTACGGGTTAGGGTTAATTTTAGGGTAAGGGTTAGGGTATGGGTTAGGGTTAGGTTACGGGTTAGGGTTAGGGTCAGGGTACGGGTTAGGGTTAGGGTTAGTGTTAGGGTTAGCGTACGGGTTAGGGCTAGAGTTAGGGTTAGGGTTAGGGTTAGGTTTAGGGTACGGGTTAGGGTTAGGGTTAGGGTTAGGGTACGGGTTAGGGTTAGGTTTAGGGTTAGGGTACGGGTTAGGGTTAGGGCTAGGGTACGGGTTAGTGTTAGGGTTAGGGTACGGGTAAGGGTTCGGGTTAGGGTTAGGGTTAGGGTTAGGTTTAGGGTACGGGTTAGGGTACGGGTTAGGGTTAGGGTTAGGGTTAGCAAAGGGTTAGGGTACGGGTTAGGGTTACGGTTAGGGTACGGGTTAGGGTTAGGGTTAGGGTACGGGTTAGGTTTAGGGTTAGGGTTAGGGTTCGGGTTAGGGTTAGGGTTAGGGTTAGGGGTTAGGTGTTAGGGTTAGGGTTAGATTTAGGGTTAGTGTACAGGTTAGGTTACCGGTTAGGGTAGGGTACGGGTTAGTGTTAGGGTTAGGGTTAGGGTTAGGGTACGGTTTAGGGTTAGGGTTAGGGTTAGGGTTAGGGTACGGGTTAGGCTTAGGTTTAGGATTAGGGTTAGGGTTAGGGTTAGGTTTAGGGTTAGGTTTAGGAGAGGGTTAGGGTTAGGTTAGGGTACGGGTTAGGGTTAGGGTTAGGGTTAGGTTTAGGGTACGGGTTAGGGTTAAGGTACGGGTTAGGGTTAGGGTACGTGTTAGGGTACGGGTTAGGCTTAGGGTTATGGTACGGGTTAGGGTTAGGGTTGGGTTAGGGTTAGGGTTAGGGTTAGGGTACGGGTTAGGGTTAGGGTACGGGTGTGGGTACGGGTTAGGGTTAGGGTTAGGGTTAGGGTTAGGGTTAGGGTACAGGTTAGGGTTAGGGCACGGGTTAGGGTTAGGTTTAGGGTTAGGGTTAGGGTTAGGAAAGAGTTAGGGTTAGGGTTAGGTTTAGGGTATGGGTTAAGGGTAGGGTTAGGATACGGGTTAGGGTTAGGGTTAGTGTTAGGGTACGGGTTAGGGTACGGGTTACGGTACAGTTAGGTTACGGGTTAGGGTAAAGGTTAGGGTACGGGTTAGGGTTAGGGTTAGGGTTAGGGTTAGGCTACGGTTTAGGGTTAGTTTTAGGGTTAGGGTTAGGGTTAGGGTAAGCGTTAGGGTTAGGTTTAGAGTACGGGTTAGGGTTAGGGTTAGGGTAAGGGTTAGGGTTAGGGTACGGTTAGTGTTAGGGTACGGGTTAGGGTTAGGGTTGGGGTACGGGTTAGGTTTAGTGTTAGGGTTAGCGTACGGGTTAGGGTTAGGGTTAGGGTTAGGGTTAGGGTTAGGGTACGGGTTAGGGTTAGGGTTAGGGTTAGGGTTAGGAAAGGGTTAGGGTTAGGGTTAGGGTATGGGTTAGGGTTAGGGTTAGGGTACGGGTTAGGGTTAGGGTTAGGTTTAGGGTTAGGGTTAGGGTACGGGTTAGGTTTAGGGCTAGGGTTAGGGTTAGGGTTAGGGTTAGCAAAGAGTTAGGGTTAGTGTTAGGGTTAGGGTTAGGGTACGGGTTAGGGTTAGGGTTAGGGTACGGGTTAGGGTTAGGGTATGGGTTAGGGTTAGCGTACGGGTTAGGGTTAGGGTACGGGTTAGGTTTAGGGTTAGGGTTAGGGTTAGGGTACGGGTCAGGGTTATGGTTAGTGTTAGGGTTAGGTGTTAATGGTTACGGTTAGGGTTATGGTTAGAGTTAGGGTTAGGGTACGGGTTAGGGTACGGTTTAGGGTTAGGGTTAGGTTTAGTGTTAGGGTATGGGTTAGTGTTAGGGTTAGGGTTAGGGTTAGAGTTAGGGTACGGGTTAGGGTTAGGTTTACGGTTAGAGTTAAGGTAAGGGTTAGGGTTAGGGTTAGGGTTATGGTTAGAGTTAGGGTACAGGTTAGGGTTAGGGTTAGGTTTAGGGTTAGGGTTAGGAAAGGGTTAGGGTTAGGGTTAGGGTATGGGTTAGGGTTAGGGGTAGGGTACGTGTTAGGTTTAGGGTACGGGTTAGTGTTAGGGTTAGTGTACGGGTTAGGTTTAGGGTTAGGGTTAAGGTTAGGGTTAGGGTACGGGTTAGGGTTAGGGTTAGGGTTAGTGGTAGGTTTAGCGTACAGGTTAGGGTTAGGGTTAGCAAAGGGTTAGGGTTAGGGTAAGGGTTAGGGTACGGGTTAGGGTTAGGTTTAGGGTACGGGTTAGGGTTAGGGATAGGGTTAGGGTTAGGGTTAGGGTACGGGTTAGTGTTAGGGTTAGGGTTAGGGTTAGGGGTTAGGGGTTAGTTTTAGGGTTTGGTTTAGGGTTAGGGAATGTGTTAGGGTACGGGTTAGGGTTAGGGTACGGGTTAGTGTTAGGGTGAGGGTTAGGGTTAGTGTACGGGTTAGGGATAGTTTTAGGGTTAGGGTACGGTTTAGGGTACGGGTTAGGGTTACGGTACGGTTTAGGGTTAGGGTTAGGGATAGGGTTAGGGTATGGGTTAGGGTTAAGGTACGGGTTAGGTTTAGGGTATGTGTTAGGGTACGGGTTAGGGTTAGGGTTAGGGTACGGGTTAGGATTAAGGTTGGGTTAGGGTTAGGGTTAGGGTTAGGGTACGGGTTAGGGTTAGGGTACGGGTTAGGGTACGGTTTAGGGTTAGGGTTAGGTTTAGGGTTAAGGTACGGGTTAGGGTTAGGGTACGGGTTAGGGTTAGGGTTAGGGTACTGGTTAGGTTTAGGGTTAGTGTACGGGTTAGGGTTAGGGTTAGGGGTTAGGTTAGGGTAAGTGTTAGGGTAGGCTTAGGGTAAGGTTTAGGTTTAGGGTTCCGGTTAAGGTTAGTGTTAGGGTTATTGTTAGTGTTAAAGTACGGGGTAGGGTTAGGGTTAGGGTTAGGGTTAGGGGTTAGGGTTAGGGTTAGGATTAGGGTTAGGGTACGGTTTAGGGTACAAGTTAGGGTTAGGGTTAGGGTTAGGGTTAGGGTACGGGTTAGGGTAAGGGTTAGGGTTAGTGTTAGGATTAGGGTTAGAGTACAGGTTAGGGTTAGGTTTAGGGTAAGGGTTAGGGTACGGGTTAGGATTAGGTTTAGGGTTAGGGTTAGGGTACGGGTTAGGGTACGGGTTAGGGTTAGGGTTAGGGTTAGCGTACGGGTTAGGGTACGTATTAGGGTTAGGGTACCGGTTAGGGTAAGGGTACGGGTTAGGGTTTGGGTTAGGGTACGTGTTAGGGTTAGGGTTAGGGCTTAAGGTTAGCGTGAGGGTTAGGGTACGGGTTAGGGTTAGGGTACGGATTAGGGTTAGGGTACGGGTTAGGGTATGGGTTAGGTGTTATGGTTAGGATTAGGGTTAGGGTTAGGGTTAGGGTACGGGTTAGGGTTAGGGTACGGGTTAGGGTTAGAGTTAGTGTTAGGGTTAGCGTACGGGTTAGGGTTAGGGTTAGGTTTAGGGTTAGGGTTAGGGTTAGGGTATGGGTTAGGGTACGGGTTAGGGGTTAGGGTTAGGATTAGGGTTAGGGTTAGGTTTAGGGTTAGGGTTACGGTTAGGGTATGGGTTAGGGTACGGGTTAGGGGTTAGGGTTAGGATTAGGGTTAGGTATAGGGTTAGGGTTAGGGTTAGGGTACGGGTTAAGGGTAGGGTTAGGGTATGGGTTAGGGTTATGGTTAGTGTTAGGGTACCGGTTTGGGTTAGGGTAAGGTTACGGGTTAGGGTACGGGTTAGGGTTAGGGTTAGGGTACGGGTTAGTGTTAGGGTTAGGGTTAGGGTACGGGTTAGGGTACGGGTTAGGATATGGGTTAGGGTAGGGTTAGGGTACGGGTTAGGGTTAGGGTTAGGGTTAGGTTTAGGGTACGGGTTAGGGTTAGGGTTAGGGTTAGGCTTAGGTTTAGTGTTAGGGTACGGGTTAGGGTTAGGGTACGGGTTAGGGTTAGGGTTAGGGTACGGGTTAGGGTTTGGGTTATTTTTAGGGTTAGGGTTAGGGTTAGGTTACGCGTTAGGGTTAGGGTTTGGGTTAGGGTTAGGGTAAGGAAAGGGTTAGGTTTAGGGTTAGGTTTAGGTTTCGGGTTAGGGTACGGGTTAGGGTTAGGGTTAGGGTACGGGTTAGCGTTAGGGTTAGGGTACGGGTTAGGTTTAGGTTTAGGGTACGGGTTAGGGTACGGGTTAGGGTTAGGGTTAGGGTTAGGGTACGGGTTAGGGTACGGGTTAGGGTTAGGTTTAGGGTTAGGGTTAGGGTACGGGTTAGGGTTAGGGTTAGGTTTAGGGTTAGGTTTAGGGTTAGGGTACAGTTTAGGGTTAGGGTTAGGGTACGGGTTAGGGTTAGGGTTAGGGTTAAAGTTAGGGTTAGGGTACGGGTTAGGGTTTGGGTTTGGGTTAGTGGTAGGGTTAGCGTACGGTTTAGGGTTAGGTTTTGGGTTAGGGTTAGGGTACGGTTTAGGGTTAGGGTACGGATTAGGGTTAGGTTTAGTGTTAGGGTTAGGGTTAGTGTTAGGGTTAGCAAAGGGTTAGGGTTAGGGTTAGGGTACGGGTTAGGGTTAGGTTTAGGGTACGGGTTAGGGTACGGGTTAGGGTTAGGGTTAGGGTACGGGTTAGGGTTAGGGTTAGGGTTATGGTTAGGGTTTAGGGGTTAGTTTTAGGGTTAGGGTTAGGGTTAGGGTACGGGTTAGGGTTAGGGTTAGGGTTAGGGTTAGGGTACGGGTTAGGGTACGGGTTAGGGTTAGGGTACAGGTTAGGTTTAGGGTTAGGTTTAGGAAAGGGTTAGGTTTAGGGTTAGGGTACGGGTTAGGGTTAGGTTTAGGGTTAGGGTTAGGGTACGGGTTAGGGTTAAGGTACGGGTTAGGGTACGTGTTAGGGTTAGGGTACAGGTTAGGGTTAGGGTTAGGGTTAGGATTAGGTTTAGTGTACGGGTTAGGGTTAGGGTACGGGTTAGGGTACGGGTTAGGGTTAGGGTTAGGGTTAGGGTTAGTGATAGGGTTAGCAAAGGGTTAGGGTTAGGGTTAGGGTTAGGGTTAGGGTACGGGTTAGGGTTAGTGTTAGGGTTAGGTTTAGGGTACGGGTTAGGGTTAGGTTACGGGTTAGTGTTAGGGTTAGGGTACGGGTTAGGGATAGGGTTAGGGGTTAGGGTTAGGATTAGGGTTAGGGTAAGGGTTAGGGTACGGGTTAGGGTTAGGGTACGGGTTAGGGTTAGTGTTAGGGTTAGGTTTAGGGTTAGCGTACGGGTTAGGGTTAGGGTTAGGTTTAGGGTGAAGTTTAGGGTTAGGGTACGGGTTAGGGTTAGGTTACGGGTTAGGGTTAGGGTTAGGTTTAGGGTTAGGGTTAGGGTTAGGAAAGGGTTAGGGTTAGGGTTAGGGTACGGGTTAAGGTTAGGGTTAGGGTACGGGTTAGGGTTAGGGTTAGTGATAGGGTTAGGGTTAGGTTAAGGGTTAGGGTTAGGGTTAGGGTACGGGTTAGGTTTAGGGTTAGGGTTTAGGGTTAGGATTAGGGTTAGGGTTAGGGTTATGGTTAGGGTACGGGTTAGGTTTAGGGTTAGGGTTAGGGTTAGGGTACGGGTTAGTGTTAGGGTTAGGGTTAGGGTTAGGTTTAGGGTACGGGTTAGGGTTAGGGTTAGGTTTAGGTTTAGGTTTAGGGTACGGGTTAGGGTACGGGTTAGGTTTAGGGTTAGTGTTAGGGTACGGCTTAGGGTTAGGGTACGGGTTAGGGTTAGGTTTAGGGTACGGGTTAGGGTTAGGGTTAGTGTTATTGTCAGGGTTAGGGTTAAGGTACGGGTTAAGGTTAGGGTTAGTGTTAGGGTTAGCGTACGGGTTAGGGTAGGGTTTAGTGTAAGGGTTAGGGTACGGGTTAGGGATAGGGTTAGGGTTAGGGTTAGGGTTAGGTTTAGGGTACAGGTTAGGGTTAGGGTTAGGGTTAGGTTTAGGGTACGGGTTAGGGTACGTGTTAGGGTTAGGTTACTGGTTAGGGTTAGGGTACGGTTTAGGGTTAGGGTTAGGGGTTAGGGTTAGGGTTAGGGTTAGGGTACGGGTTAGGGTTAGGGTACAGGTTAGTGTTAGGGTAAGGGTTAGAATAGGTTTAGGGTACGGGTTAGGGTTAGGGTAAGGATTAGGGTTAGGGTTAAGGTACTGGTTAGGGTTAGGGTTAGGGGTTAGGTTTACGATTAGGGTTAGGGTTAGGGTTAGGGTACGGGTTAGAGTTAGGGTACGAGTTAGGGTTAGGGTTAGGGTTAGGGTTAGCGTACGGGTTAGGGTTAGTGTTAGGTTTAGGGTTAGGGTTAGGGTTAGGGTACGTGTTAGTGTTAGGGTACGGGTTAGGGTTAGGGTTAGGGTTAGGAAAGGGTTAGGGTTAGGGTTAGGTTTAGGGTACGGGTTAAGGCTAGGGTTAGGGTACGGGTTAGGGTTAGGGTTAGTGTTAGGGTACGGGTTAGGGTACGGGTTAGGGTACGGGTTAGGGTACAGGTTATGGTTAAGGTTAGGGTACGGGTTAGGGTTAGGTTTAGGGTTAGGTTTAGGGTACGGGTTAGGGTTAGGGTTAGGGTTAGGGTTAGGGTTAGTGTTAGGGTACGGTTTATGGTTAGGTTTAGGGTTAGGGTTAGGGTACGGGTAGGGTTAGGGTTAGGATTAGGGTTAGGGTTAGGGTTAGGGTTAGGTTTAGGGTTAGGTTTACGAAAGGGTTAGGGTTAGGGTTAGGGTACGGGTTAAGTTTAGGTTTATGGTTAGGGTTAGGGTACGGGTTAGGGTTAAGATACGGGTTAGGGTTAGGGTACGTGTTAGGGTACAGGTTAGGGTTAGGGTTAGGGTTAGGGTACGGGTTAGGGTTAGGGTACGGGTTAGGGTTAGGGTTAGGGTTTGGGTTAGGTTTAGTTTTAGGGTCCGGTTAGGGTTAGGGTTAGGGTAAGGGTTAAGGTGGGAGTTAGGGTTAGGTTTAGGGTACGGGTTAGGGTTAGGTTTAGGTTTAGGGTTAGGGTTAGGGTGGGTTAGGGTTAGGGTATGGGTTAGAGTTAGGATACGGGTTAGGGTACGGGTTAGTGTTAGGGTTAGGGTCCGGGTTAGGGTTAGGGTTGGGTTAGGGTTAGGGTTAGGGTTAGGGTACGGGTTAGGGTTAGGGTACGGGTTAGGGTACGGGATAGGGTTAGGGTTAGGGTTAGGGTACGGGTTAAGGTACGGGATAGGGTTAGGGTTAGGGTTAGGGTACTGGTTATGGTTAGGGTTAGGGTTAAGGTTAGGGTACGGGTTAGGGTTAGGGTTAGGTTTAGGGTACGGGTTAGGTTTAAGGTTAGGGGTTAGGGTAAGGGTAAGGGTTAGGGTTAGGGTTAGGGTTAGGTTTAGGGTTAGGGTTAGGGTTAGGAAAGGGTTAGGGTTAGTGTTACGGTTAGGGTTAGGGTACGGGTTAAGGTTAGGGTTAGGGTACGGGTTAGGGTTAGGGTTAGTGTTAGGGTTAGGGTTAGGGTACGGGTTAGGGTTAGGGTTAGGTTACGGGTTAGGGTTAGGGTTAGGGGTTAGGGTTAGGATTACGGTTAGGGTTAGGGTTAGGGTATGGGTTAGGGTTAGGGTTAGGGTTAGGGTTAGGGTACGGGTTAGTGTTAGGGTTAGGGTTAGGGTTAGGTTTAGGGTACGGGTTAGGGTTAGGATAAGGGTTAGGGTTAGGTTTAGGGTACGGGTTAGGGTACGGGTTAGGGTTACGGTACGGTTTAGGGTTAGGGTTAGGGATAGGGTTAGGGTATGGGTTAGGGTTAAGGTACGGGTTAGGTTTAGGGTATGTGTTAGGGTACGGGTTAGGTTTAGGGTTAGGGTACGGGTTAGGATTAAGGTTGGGTTAGGGTTAGGGTTAGGGTACGGGTTAGGGTTAGGGTACGGGTTAGGGTACGGTTTAGGGTTAGGGTTAGGTTTAGGGTTAAGGTACGGGTTAGGGTTAGGGTACGGGTTAGGGTTAGGGTTAGGGTACTGGTTAGGTTTAGGGTTAGTGTACGGGTTAGGGTTAGGGTTAGGGGTTAGGTTAGGGTAAGTGTTAGGGTTAGGCTTAGGGTAAGGTTTAGGTTTAGGGTACCGGTTAAGGTTAGTGTTAGGGTTATTGTTAGTGTTAAAGTACGGGGTAGGGTTAGGGTTAGGGTTAGGGTTAGGGTTAGGGGTTAGGGTTAGGGTTAGGATTAGGGTTAGGGTACGGGTTAGGGTACAAGTTAGGGTTAGGGTTAGGGTTAGGGTTAGGGTACGGGTTAGGGTAAGGGTTAGGGTTAGTGTTAGGATTAGGGTTAGAGTACAGGTTAGGGTTAGGTTTAGGGTAAGGGTTAGGGTACGGGTTAGGGTTAGGTTTAGGGTTAGGGTTAGGGTACGGGTTAGGGTACGGGTTAGGGTTAGGGTTAGGGTTAGCGTACGGGTTAGGGTACGTATTAGGGTTAGGGTACCGGTTAGGGTAAGGGTACGTGTTAGGGTTTGGGTTAGGGTACGTGTTAGGGTTAGGGTTAGGGGTTAAGGTTAGCGTGAGGGTTAGGGTACGGGTTAGGGTTAGGGTACGGATTAGGGTTAGGGTTAGGTTACGGGTTAGGGTATGGGTTAGGTGTTATGGTTAGGATTAGGGTTAGGGTTAGGGTTAGGGTACGGGTTAGGGTTAGGGTACGGGTTAGGGTTAGAGTTAGTGTTAGGGTTAGCGTACGGGTTAGGGTTAGGGTTAGGTTTAGGGTTAGGGTTAGGGTTAGGGTATGGGTTAGGGTACGGGTTAGGGGTTAGGGTTAGGATTAGGGTTAGGGTTAGGTTTAGGGTTAGGGTTAGGGTTAGGGTATGGGTTAGGGTACGGGTTAGGGGTTAGGGTTAGGAATAGGGTTAGGTTTAGGGTTAGGGTTAGGGTTAGGGTACGGGTTAAGGGTAGGGTTAGGGTATGGGTTAGGGTTATGTTTAGTGTTAGGGTACCGGTTTGGGTTAGGGTAAGGTTACGGGTTAGGGTACGGATTAGGGTTAGGGTTAGGGTACGGGTTAGTGTTAGGTTTAGGGTTAGGGTACGGGTTAGGGTACGGGTTAGGATATGGGTTAGGGTTAGGGTTAGGGTACGGGTTAGGGTTAGGGTTAGGGTTAGGTTTAGGGTACGGTTTAGGGTTAGGGTTAGGGTTAGGCTTAGGTTTAGGGTTAGGGTACGGGTTAGGGTTAGGGTACGGGTTAGGGTTAGGGTTAGGGTACGGGTTAGTGTTTGGGTTATTTTTAGGGTTAGGGTTAGGGTTAGGTTACGCGTTAGGGTTAGGGTTTGGGTTAGGGTTAGGGTTAGGAAAGGGTTAGGTTTAGGGTTAGGTTTAGGTTTCGGGTTAGGGTACGGGTTAGGGTTAGGGTTAGGGTACGGGTTAGGGTTAGGGTTAGGTTACGGGTTAGGTTTAGGTTTAGGGTACGGGTTAGGGTACGGGTTAGGGTTAGGGTTAGGGTACGGGTTAGGGTTAGGGTTAGGGTTAGGGTTAGGGTTAGCAAAGGGTTAGGGTTAGTGTTAGTGTTAGGGTTAGGTTTAGGGTTAGGGTTAGGGTACGGGTTAGGGTTAGGGTTAGGTTTAGGGTTAGGTTTAGGGTTAGGGTACGGGTTAGGGTTAGGGTTAGGGTACGGGTTAGGGTTAGGGTTAGGGTTAAAGTTAGGGTTAGGGTACGGGTTAGGGTTTGGGTTTGGGTTAGTGGTAGGGTTAGCGTACGGTTTAGGGTTAGGGTTTGGGTTAGGGTTAGGGTACGGTTTAGGGTTAGGGTACGGATTAGGGTTAGGTTTAGTGTTAGGGTTAGCGTTAGTGTTAGGGTTAGCAAAGGGTTAGGGTTAGGGTTAGGGTACGGGTTAGGGTACGGGTTAGGTTTAGGGTTAGGTTAAGGGTACGGGTTAGGGTAAGTGTTAGGGTTAGGGTACCGGTTAGGGTTAGGGTACGGGTTAGGGTTAGGGTTAGGGTACGGGTTAGGGTTAGGGTTAGGGGTTAGGGTTAGTGTTAGGTTTAGGGTACGGGTTAGGGTTAGGGTACAGTTTAGGGTTAGGGTTAGTGTTAGGATTAGGTTTAGGGTACGGGTTAGGGTTAGTGTACGGATTAGGGTTAGGGTTAGGGTACGTGTTAGGGTTAGGGTTAAGGGTTAGGGTTAGGATTAGGGTTATGGTAAGGGTTAGGGTACGGGTTAGGGTTAGGGTACGGGTTAGGGTTAGGTTTAAGGTTAGGATTAGGGTTAGCGAACGGGTTAGGGTTAGGGTTAGTTTTAGGGTTAGGTTTAGGGTTAGGGTACGGGTTAGGGTTAGGGTACGGGTTAGGGTTAGGGTTAGGTTTAGGGTTAGGGTTAGGGTTAGGAAAGGGTTAGGGTTAGGGTTAGGGTTAGGGTTAGGGTACGGGTTAGATTTAGGGTTAGGGTTAGGGTTAGGGTTAGTGTTAGGGTACGGGTTAGTGTTAGCTTTAGGCTTAGGGTTAGGTTTAGGTTACGGGTTAGGTTTAGGGTTAGGGTTAGGGTTAGGTTTCGGGTACGGGTTAGGGTTAGGGTTAGGGTACGGTTTAGGGTTAGGGTACGGGTTAGGGTTAGGGTACGGGTTAGGGTTAGGTTTAGGGTACGGGTTAGGGTTAGGGTTAGTGTTAGGGTTAGGGTTAGGGTTAGGGTACGGGTTAGGGTACGGGTTAGGTTTAGGGTTAGGGTTAGGGTTAGGTTTAGTGTACAGGTTAGGGTTAGGGTTAGGGTTATGGTTAGGGTACGGGTTAGGGTACGTGTTAGGGTTAGGGTACCGGTTAGGGTTAGGGTACAGGTTAGGGTTAGGTTTAGGATTAGGTTTAGGGTACGGGTTAGGGTTAGGGTACGGATTAGGGTTAGGGTTAGGGTACGGGTTAGGTTTAGGGTTAGGGGTTAGGGTTAGGATTAGGGTTAGGGTTAGGGTTAGGGTACGGGTTAGGGTTAGGGTACGGGTTAGGGTTAGGTTTAGGGTACAGGTTAGGTTTAGGGTTAGGGTTAGGGTTAGGGTAGGGTTAGGGTACGGGTTAGGATTAGGGTACGGGTTAGGGTTAGGGTTAGGGTTAGGGTTAGCGTAACGGTTAGGGTTAGGTTAGGGTTAGGGTTAGGTTTAGGGTTAGGGTACGGGTTAGGATTAGGGTACGGGTTACGTTTAGGGTACGGGTTAGGGTTAGGGTTAGGGTTAGGGTTAGGGTTAGGTTTAGGAAAGGGTTAGAGTTAGGGTTAGGGTACGGGTTAGGGTTAGGTATAGGGGTAGGGTTAGGGTTAGGGTACGGGTTAGGGTTAGGGTACGGGTTAGGGTTAGGGTACGGGTTAGGGTACGGTTTAGCGATAGGGTTAGGGTATGGGTTTGTTTAGGGTACGGTTTAGGGTTAGGGTTAGGGTATGGGTTAGGGTTAGGGTACGGGTTAGGGTACGGGTTAGGGTACTGGTTAGGTTTAGGGTACGGGTTAGGATTAGGGTACGGGTTAGGGTTAGGGTACGGTTTAGGGTTAGGGTTAGGGTTAGGGTTAGGGTACGGGTTAGGGTATGGATTAGGGTTACTGTACGGGTTAGGGTACGGGTTAGGGTATGGGTTAGGTTTAGGGAACGGGTTACGGTATGGTACGGGTTAGGGTTAGGGTACGGGTTAGGGTTAGGGTACGGGTTAGGTTTAGGGTACGGGTTAGGGTTAGGGTTAGGGTACGGGTTAGGGTTAGGGTTAGGGGTTAGGGTACGGGTTAGTGTTAGGGTACGGGTTAGGGGTAGGGAATGGGTTAGTGTTAGGGTTAGGGTTAGGGTTAGAGTTTGGGTTAGCGTACGGGTTAGGGTTAGGGTTAGGGTTAGGGTTAGGGTTAGGGTTACGGTACGGGTTAGGGTTAGTGTACGGGTTAGGGTTAGGGTTAGGTTTAGGGTACGGGTTAGGGTTAGGGTTAGGTTTAGTGTACGGGTTAGGGTTAGGGTTAGGGGTTAGGGTAGTGTACGGGTTAGGGTTAGGGTTAGGGTTAGGGTACGGATTAGGGTTAGGATTAGGGTTAGTGTTAGGGTTAAAGTACGGCTTAGGGTGAGGGTTAGGGTTAGGGTTAGGGTTAGGGGTTAGGGGTTAGTGTTAGGCCAAGGGTTAGGGTTAGGGTTAGGGTACGGGTTAGGGTACGAGTAGGGTTAGGGTTAGGGTTGGGTACAGTTTAGGGTTAGGGTTAGGGTTCGGGTTGGGGTTAGGGTTAGGGTACGGGTTAGGGTTAGAGTAAGGTTAGGGTAAGGGTTAGGGTACGGGTTAGGGTTAGGGTTAGGGTTAGGGTTAGGTTTAGGGTACGGATTAGGGTTAGGGTTAGGGTTAGGTTTAGGGTACGGGTTAGGGTTAGGGTTAGGGTACGGGTTAGGGTATGGGTTAGGGTTAGAGTGCGGGTTAGGGT
>JAVLSZ010000278.1:80000-105000 GCA_032313775.1 Urocyon cinereoargenteus | reverse complement strand
TTAGGTTTAGGGTACGGGTTAGGGTAAGGGTTAGGGTAGGGTTAAGGTAAGGGTTAGGGTTAGGGTTAGGGTTATGTTACGGGTTAGGGTTAGGGTTAGGGTACGGATTAGGGTTAGGGTTAGGGTTAGGGTTAGGGTACGGGTTAGGTTTAGGGTACGCGTTAGGGTACGTGTTAGGGTTAGGGTAGGGGTTAGTGTTAGGGTTAGGGGTTAGGGTTAGGGTTAGGGTTAGGGTTAGTGTACGGGTTAGGTTTAGGGTACGGGTTAGGTTGAGGGATAGGTACGGGTTAGGGTGAGGGTACGGTTTAGTGTTAGGGTACGGGTTAGGGTTAGGGTTAGGGTACGGGTTAGGGTTAGAGTTAGGGTTAAAGTTAGGGTTAGGGTACGGGTTAGGGTTAGGGTTAGGGTTAGTGGTAGGGTTAGCGTACAGGTTAGGGTTAGGGTTCGGGTTAGGGTTAGGGTACGGTTTAGGGTTAGGGTACGGGTTAGGGTTAGGGTTAGGGTTAGGGTTAGCAAAGGGTTAGGGTTAGGGTTAGGGTTAGGGTTAGGTTTAGGGTACGGGTTAGGGTTAGGGATAGGGTTAGGGTTAGGGTTATGGTACGGGTTAGGGTTAGGGTTATTGTTAGGGGTTAGGGGTTAGTTTTAGGGTTAGGGTTAGTGTTAGGGTACGGGTTAGGCTTAGGGTATGGGTTAGGGTTACGTTTAGGGATAGGGTTAGGGTACGTGTTAGGGTTAAGGTACGGGTTAGTGTTAGGGTTTGTGTTAGGGTACGGGTTAGGGTTAGGGTTAGGGTACGGGTTAGGATGAGGGTTGGGTTAGGGTTAGGGTTAGGGTACAGGTTAGGGTTAGGTTTAGGGTAATGGTTAGGGTACGGGTTAGGGTACGGTTTAGGGTTAGGGTTAGGGTACGGGTTAGGGTTAGGGTACGGGTTAGGGTACGTGTTAGGGTTAGAGTACCGGTTAGGGTTAGGGTACAGGTTAGGGTTAGGGTTAGGGTACGGGTTAGGGTTAGGGTTAAGGGTTAGGCTTAGGGTTAGGGTTAGGGTACGGGTTAGGGTTAGGGTACAGGTTAGGGTTAGGGTTAGGGTTAGGATTAGGTTTAGGGTACGGGTTAGGGTTAGGGTACGGATTAGGTTTTGGGTTAGGGTACGGGTTAGGGTACGGGTTAGGGGTTAGTGTTAGGATTAGGGTACGGGTTAGGGTTAGGGTACGGGTTAGGGTTAGGGTATGGGTTAGGGTTAGGTTTAGGGTTAGGGTTAGCGTACAGGTTAGGGTTAGGGTTAGGTTTAGGGTTAGGGTTAGGGTTAGGGTACGGGTTAGGGTTAGGGTACGGGTTAGGGTTAGGGTTAGCGTTAGGGTTAGGGTTAGGGTTAGGAAAGGGTTAGGGTTAGGGTTAGGGTTAGGGTACGGGTTAAGGGTAGGTTTAGGGTACGGGTTAGGGTTAGGGTTAGTGTTAGGGTTAGGGTTAGGGTACGGGTTAGGTTTAGGGTTAGGGTACGGGTTAGGGTACGGGTTAGGGTTAGGGTTAGGGTACGGGTTAGCGTTAGGTTTAGGGTTAGGGTACGGGTGAAGGTACGGTTAGGGTTAGGGTTAGGGTTAGAGTTAGGCTTAGGGTTAGGGTTAGTGTACGGGTTAGGGTTAGGTTACGGGTTAGGGTTAGGGTTAGGGTTAGGGTTAGGGTACGGGTTATGGTTAGGGTTAGGGTTAGGTTTAGGGTTAGCAAAGGGTTAGGGTTAGTGTTAGGGTTAGGGTTAGGGTTAGGGTTAGGGTACGGGTTAGGGTTAGGGTTAGGGTTAGGGTTAGGGTACGGGTTAGGGTTAGGGTTAGGGTACGGGTTAGGGATAGGGTTAGGGTTAAGGTTAGGTTTAGGTTACGGGTTAGGGTTAGGGTTAGGGTTAGTGGTAGGGTTAGCGTACGGGTTAGGGTTAGGGTTCGGGTTAGGGTTAGGGTACAGTTTAGGGTTAGGGTACGGGTTAGGGTTAGAGTTAGGGTTAGGGTTAGGGTTAGTGTTAGGGTTAGCAAAGGGTTAGGGTTAGGGTTAGGGTTAGGGTACAGGTTAGGGTTAGGTTTTGGGTACGGGTTAGGGTACGGGCTAGGGTTAGGGTTAGGGACAGGGTACGGGTTAGGGTTAGGGTTAGGGTTAGGGGTTAGGGGTTAGTTTTAGGGTTAGTGTTAGGGTTAGGGTACGGGTTAGGGTACGGGTTAGGTTTAGGGTTAGGGTACGGGTTAGGGTTAGGTTTAGGGTTAGGGTACGGGTTAGGGTACGGGTTAGGGTTACGGTTAGGGTTAGGTTAGGCTACGGGTTAGGGTACGGTTTAGGGTAAGGGTACGGGTTAGGGTTAGGGTTAGGTTTAGGAAAGGATTAGGGTTAGGGTTAGGGTTAGGGTACGTGTTAGGGTTAGGGTTAGGGTTAGGGTACGGGTTAGGGTTAAGGTACGGGTTAGGGTTAGGGTACGTGTTAGGGTACGGATTAGGGTTAGGTGTAGGGTACGGGTTAGGGTTAGGCTACGGGTTAGGGTTAGGGTACGTGTTAGGGTACGGGTTAGGGTTAGGATTAGGTTTACGGTACGGTTTAGGGTTATGGTACGGGTTAGGATTAGGGTTAGGGTACTGGTTAGGTTTAGGGTTAGGGTACGGGTTAGGGTTAGGTTTAGGGTTAGGGTACGGGTTAGGTTTAGGGTTAGGTTTAGGGTACGGGTTAGGGTTAGGGTTAGGGGTTAGGGTTAGGGTAAGGGTTAGGGTTAGGGTTAGGGTAAGGTTTAGGTTTAGGGTACGGGTTAGGGTTAGGGTTAGGGTTAGGGGTTAAGGGTTAGGGTTAGGGTTAGGATTAGGGTTAGGGTACGTGTTAGGGTAAGGGTTAGGGTCAGGGTTAGGATTAGGGTTAGGGTACAGGTTAGGGTTAGGTTTAGGGTAAGGGTTAGGGTACGGGTTAGGGTTAGGGTTACGGTTAGGGTTAGGGTTAGGGTACGGGTTAGGGTACGGGTTAGGTTTAGGGTTAGGGTTAGGGTACAGGTTAGTGTACATGTTAGGGTTCGGGTACCGGTTAGGGTTAGGGTACGGGTTAGGGTTAGGGTTAGGGTACCTGTTAGGGTTAGTGTTAGGTGTTAGGGTTAGTGTTAGGGTTAGGGTACGGGTTAGGGTTAGGGTCCATGTTAGGGTTAGGGTTAGGGTTAGGATTAGGTTTAGGGTACGGGTTAGGGTTAGGGTACGGATTAGGGTTAGGGTTAGGGTACGGGTTAGGGTTAGGGTTAGGGGTTAGGGTTAGGATTAGGGTTAGGGTTAGGGTACGGGTTAGGGTTAGGGTACGGGTTAGGGTTAGGGTTAGGGTTAGCGTACGGGTTAGGGTTAGGGTTAGGTTTAGGGTTAGGGTTAGGGTTAGGGTACGGGTTAGGGTTAGGGTACGGTTTAGGGTTAGGGTTAGGGTTAGGGTTAGGTTTTAGGTTAGGAAAGGGTTAGGGTTAGGGTTAGGGTTAGGGTATGGGTTAACGGTAGGGTTAGGGTACGGGCTAGGGTTAGGGTTATTGTTAAGGTTAGGGTTAGGGTACGGGTTAGGGTGAGGGTTAGGGTACCGGTTAGGGTACGGGTTAGGGTTAGGGTTAGGGTACGGATTAGGTTTAGGATTAGGGTTAGGTTACGTGTTAGGGTACGATTTAGGGTTAGGGTTAGGGTTCGGGTTGGGGTTAGGTTTAGGGTACGGGTTAGGGTTAGAGTTAGGGTTAGGGTAAGGTTTAGGGTACGGGTTAGGGTTAGGGTTAGGGTTAGGGTTAGGTTTAGGGTACGGTTTAGGGTTAGGGTTAGGGTAAGTTTTAGGGTTCGGGTTAGGGTTAGTGTTAGGGTTAGGGCACGGTTTAGGGTTAGGGTACCGGTTAGGTTTAGGGTACGGGTTAGGGTTAGGCTTAGCGTACGGGTTAGGGTTAGGGTTAGGGGTTAGGGTTAGGGTTAAGGTACGGGTTAGGGTTAGGGTTAAGGTTAGGGTTATGTTACGGGTTAGGGTTAGGGTTAGGGTACGGATTAGGGTTAGGGTTAGTGTTAGGGTACGGGTTAGGTTTAGGGTACGCGTTAGGGTACGTGTTAGGGTTAGGGTACGGGTTAGTGTTAGGGTTAGGGGTTAGGGTTAGGGTTAGTGTTAGGGTTAGGGTTAGGGTACTGGTTAGATTTAGGCTACGGGTTAGGGTTAGGGATAGGTACAGGTTAGGGTGAGGGTACGGGTTAGGGTTAGGGTACGGGTTAGGGTTAGGGTTAGGGTACGGTTTAGGGTTAGGGTTAGGGTTAAGGTTAGGGTTAGGGTACGGGTTAGGGTTAGGTTTAGGGTTAGTGGTAGGGTTAGCGTACAGGTTAGGGTTAGGGTTCGGGTTAGGGTTAGGGTACGGTTTAGGGTTAGGGTACGGGTTAGGGGTAGGGTTAGGGTTAGGGTTAGGGTTAGCAAAGGGTTAGGGTTAGGGTTAGGGTTAGGGTACGGTTTAGGGTTAGGTTAAGGGTACGGGTTAGGGATAGGGATAGGGTTAAGGTTAGGGTTAGGGTACGGGTTAGGGTTAGGGTTATTGTTAGGGGTTAGGTATTAGTTTTAGGGTTAGGGTTAGTGTTGGGGTACGGGTTAGGGTTAGGGTACGGTTTAGGGTTAGGTTTAGGGATAGGGTTAGGGTATGGGTTAGGGTTAAGGTACGGGTTAGTGTTAGGGTTTGTGTTAGGGTACGGGTTAGGGTTAGGGTTAGGGTACGGGTTAGGATTAGGGTTGGGTTAGGGTTAGGGTTAGGGTTAGGGTACAGGTTAGGGTTAGGGTACGGGTTAGGGTACGGGTTAGGGTACGGGTTAGGGTTAGGTTACGGGTTAGGGTTAGGGTTAGGGTACTGGTTAGGGTTAGGGTTAGGTTACGGGTTAGGTTTTGGGTTAGGGTTTAGTGTTAGGGTAAGGGTTAGGGTTAGGGTTAGGGTAAGGTTAAGGTTTAGGGTACCGGTTAGGGTTAGGGTTAGGGTTAGTGTTAGTGTTAAAGTACGGGTTAGGGTTAGGGTTAGGGTTAGGGTTAGGGGTTAGGGGTTAGGGTTAGGGTTAGGATTAGGGTTAGGGTACGGGTTAGGGTACGAGTTAGGGTTACGTTTAGGGTTAGGGTTAGGGTACGGGTTAGGGTAAGGGTTAGGTTTAGGGTTAGGATTAGGGTTAGGGTACAGGTTAGGGTTAGGTTTAGGGTAAGGGTTAGGGTACGGGTTAGGGTTAGAGTTAGGGTTAGGGTTAGGGTACGGGTTAGGGTACGGGTTAGGGTTAGGGTACGGGTTAGGGTACGTGTTAGGGTTAGAGTACCGGTTAGGGTTATGGTACGGGTTAGGGTTAGGGTTATGGTACGGGTTAGGGTTAGGGTTAGGGGTTAGGCCTAGGTTAGGGTTAGGGTAAGGGTTAGGGTTAGGGTACAGGTTAGGGTTAGGGTTAGGGTTAGGATTAGGTTTAGGGTACGGGTTTGGGTTAGGGTACGGATTAGGGTTAGGGTTAGGGTACGGGTTAGGGTACGGGTTAGGGTTTAGGGTTAGGATTAGGGTTAGGTTTAGGGTTAGGGTACGGGTTAGGGTTAGGGTATGGGTTAGGGTTAGGTTTAGGGTTAGGGTTAGGGTTAGGATTAGGTTTAGGTTTAGGGTTAGGGTTAGGGTTAGGGTACGGGTTAGGGTTAGGGTACGGGTTAGGGTTAGGGTTAGGGTTAGGGTTAGGTTTAGGGTACGGGTTAAGGGTAGGGTTAGGGTACAGGTTAGGGTTAGGGTTAGTGTTAGGGTTAGGGTTAGGGTACGGGTTAGGGTTAGGGTTAGGGTACGGGTTAGGCTACGGGTTAGGGTTAGGGTTAGGGTACGGGTTAGGGTTAGGTTTAGGGTTAGGGTACGGGTTAGGGTACGGGTTAGGGTTAGGGTTAGTGTTAGGGTTAGGATACGGGTTAGGGTTAGGTTTAGGTTTAGTGTACGGGTTAGGGTTAGGGTTAGATTTAGGCTTAGGGTTAGGGTTAGGGTACGGGTTAGGGTTAGGGTACGGGATAGGGTTAGGGTTAGGGTTAGGGTTAGGGTACGGGTTAGGGTTTGGGTTAGGTTTAGGTTACGGGTTAGGGTTAGGGTTAGGGTTAGTGTTAGGGTTAGCGTACGGGTTAGGGTTAGGGAACGGGTTAGGGTTAGGGTACGGGTTAGGGTTAGGGTACGGGTTAGGGTTAGTTTTAGGGTTAGGGTTAGGGTTAGGAAAGGGTTAGGGTTAGGGTTAGGTTTAGTGTACGGGTTAGGGTACGGGTTAGGGTTAGGGTTAGGTTTATGGTTAGTGTACGGGTTAGGGTTAGTATTAGGGTACGGGTTAAGTTTAGGGTTAGGGTAAGGGTTAGGGTTAGGGTTAGGGTTAGGGTTAGGGTACGGGTTAGGTTAGGGTTAGGGTTAGGGTTAGGGTTAGTAAAGCGTTAGGGTTAGTGTTATGGTTAGGGTTAGGGTTAGGGTTAGGGTTAGGGTACGGTTTAGGGTTCGGGTTAGGGTTAGGGTTAGGGTTAGAGTACGGCTTAGGGTTAGGGTTAGGGTACGGGTTAGGGTTAGGGTTAGGGTTAAGGTTAGGGTTAGGTTACGGGTTAGGGTTAGGGTTAGGGTTAGTGGTAGGGTTAGCGTACGGGTTAGGGTTAGGGTTCGGGATAGGGTTAGGGTACGGTTTAGGGTTAGGGTACGGGTTAGGGTTAGGTTTAGGGTTAGGGTTAGGTTTAGTGTTAGGGTTAGCAAAGGGTTAGGGTTAGGGTTAGGGTTAGGGTACGGGTTAGGGTTAGGGTTACGGTTAGGGTTAGGGACAGGGTTACGGTTAGGGTTAGGGACAGGGTACGGGTTAGGGTTAGGGTTAGGTGTTAGGGGTTAGTTTTAGGGTTAGGTTTAGGGTTAGGGTACAGGTTAGTGTACTGGTTAGGGTTAGGGTACGGGTTAGTGTTAGGGTTAGGGTTAGGGTTAGGGTACGGGTTAGGGTTAGGGTTAGGGTTAGGGTACGGGTTAGAGTACGGGTTAGGGTTAGGGTACGGTTTAGGGTTAGGGTTAGGGTTAGGTTTAGGAAAGGGTTAGGGTTCGGGTTAGGGTACGGGTTAGGGTTAGGGTTAGGGTTAAGGTTAGGGTTAGGGTTAGGGTACGGGTTAGGGTTAAGGTACGAGTTAGGGTTAGGGTACGTGTTAGGGTACGGGTTAGGGTTAGGTTTAGGGTACGGGTTAGGGTTAGGGTTGGGTTAGGGTTAGGGTTAGGGTTAGGGTACGGGTTAGGGTTAGGGTACGGGTTAGGGTACGGGTTAGGGTTAGGGTTAGGGTACGTGTTAGGTTTAGTGTTAGGTGTTAGGGTTAGGGTTAAGGTTAGGGTACGGGTTAGGGTTAGGGTCCAGGTTAGGTTAAGGGTTAGGGTTAGGATTAGGTTTAGGGTACGGGTTAGGGTTAGGGTACGGTTTAAGGTTAGGGTTAGGGTACAGGTTAGTGTTAGAGTTAAGGTTAGGGTAAGGTTTAGGGTACGGGTTAGGTTTAGGGTTAGGTTTAGGGTTAGGTTTAGGGTACGATTTAGGGTTAGGGATAGGGTAAGGTTTAGGGTTAGGGTTAGGGTTAGTGTTAGGGTTAGGGCACGGTTTAGGGTTAGGGTACCGGTTAGGGTTAGGGTACGGGTTAGGGTTAGGCTTAGCGTACGGGTTAGGGTTAGGGTTAGGGGTTAGGGTTAGGGTTAGGGTTAGGGTATGGTTTAGTGTTAGGGTTAGGGTATGGGTTAGGGTTAGGGTTAGGTTTAGGGTACGTGTTAGGGTTAGGGTACGTGTTAGGATTAGGGTTAGGGTACGGGTCAGGGTTAGGGTTGGGGGTTAGGGTTAGCGTACGGGTTAGGGTTAGGGTACGGGTTAGGGTTAGGGTACGGGTTAGGGTTAGGTTTAGGTTTAGGGTACGGGTTAGGGTTAGGGTACGGTTTACGGTTAGGTTTAGGAAAGGGTTAGGGTTAGGGTAAGGGTACGGGTTAGGGTTACGGTACGGGTTAGGGTTAGGGTTAGGGTTAGCGTACGGGTTAGGGTTAGGGTTAGGGTACGGGTAAGGTTTAGGGTTAGGGTTAGGGTTAGTGTACGGGGTAGGGTTAGGGTTAGGGTTAGGGTACGGGTTAGGGTACGGGTTAGGGTACGGGTTAGGGTACGGGTTAGGGTTAGGGTTAGGGTACGGGTTAGGTTTAGGGTTAGTGATAGTGTTAGTGTTAAAGTACGTGTTAGCGTTAGTGTTAGGGTTAGGGTTAGGTTTAGGGGTTAGGGGTTAGGGTTAGGGTTAGGGTACGGGTTAGGGTACGAGTTAGGGTTAGGGTGAGGGTTAGGGTACGGGTTAGGGTTAGGTTTAGGGTTAGGGTACGGGTTAGGGTTAGGGTTAAGGTAAGGGTTAGGGTAAGGGTAAGGGTTAGGGTTAGGGTTAGGTATAGGGTACGGGTTAGGGTTAGGGTTAGGGTTAGTGTTAGGGTTAGGGTACGGGTTAGGGTACGGGTTAGGGTTAGGGTAAGTTTTAGGGTACGGGTTAGGGTACGGGTTAGGTTTAGGGTTAGGGTTAGGGTACGGGTTAGGGTTAGGGTACAGGTTAGGATTAGGGTACGGTTTAGGGTTAGGGTTAGGGTTAGGTTTAGGGTACAGGTTAGGTTTAGGGTACGGGTTAGGGTACCTGTTATGGTTAGGGTACGGGTTAGGGTTAGGGTACGGGTTAGGGTTAGGGTTAGGGTACGGGTTAGGGTTAGGGTACGAGTTAGGGTTAGGGATAGGGTACGGGTTAGGGTGAGGGTACGGTTAGGGTTAGGGTTAGGGTACGTGTTAGGGTTAGGGTTAGGGGTTAGGGTTAGGGTTAGGGTTAGATACGGGTTAGGGTACGGGTTAGCGTTAGGATACGGGTTAGGGTTAGGGTACGGGTTAGGGTTAGGGTTATGGGTTAGGGGTTATTGTTAGGGTAAGGGTTAGGGTTAGGGTTAGGGTACGGGTTAGGGTACGAGGTAGGGTTAGGGTTAGGGTTGGTTACGGTTTAGGTTTAGGGTTAGGGTTCAGGTTGGGGGTAGGGTTAGGGTACGGGTTAGGGTTACAGTTAGGGTTAGGGTAAAGGTTAGGGTACCGGTTAGGGTTAGGGTTAGGGTTAGGTTTAGGTTTAGGGTACGGGTTAGGGTTAGGTTTAGGGTAATTGTTAGGGTTAGGGTACGGGTTAGGGTATGGGTTAGGGTTAGGGTACGGGTTAGGGTACGGGTTAGGGTACGGGTTAGGGTTAGGGTTAGGGTGAGGGCACGGGTTAGGGTTAGGGTACCGGTTAGGTTTAGGGTACGGGTTAGGGTTAGGCTTAGCGTACGGGTTAGGTTAATGGTTAGGGGTTAGGGTAGGGTTAGGGTTAGGGTACGGGTAAGTGTTAGGGTACGGGTTAGGGTGAGGGTTAGGTTTAGGGTACGGGTTAGGGTTAGGGTACGGGTTAGGATTAGGGTTAGGGTACGGGTTAGGGTTAGGGTTTGGTGTTAGGGTTAGGGATAGGTTTAGGGTTAGGGTTAGGGTACGGGTTAGGGTTAGGGTACGGGTTAGGGTTAGGGTTAGGAAAGAATTAGGTTTAGGGTTAGGGTACGGGTTAGGTTTAGGGTACGGGTTAGGGTTAGGGTTAGAGTTAGGGTTAGCGTACGGGTTAGGGTTAGGGTTACGGTTAGGGTTAGGGTACGGGTTAGGGTTAGGGTTAGGGTTAGGGTTAGGGTTTGGAAAGGGTTAGTGTTAGGGTTAGGGTTAGGTTTAGGGTACGGGTTAAGGTTAGGGTTAGGGTACGGGTTAGGGTACGGGTTAGGTTTAGGGTTATTGTACGGGTTAGGGTTAGGGTTAGGGTTAGGGTTAGGGGTTAGGGGTTACGGTTAGGGTTATGGTTAGGGTTAGGGTTAGGGTACGGATTAGGGTATGGGTTAGGGTTAGGGTACGGGTTAGGTTACGGGTTAGGGTTAGGGTTAGGGTTAGGGTACGGGTTAGTGTTAGGGTTAGCAAAGGGTTAGGGTTAGGGTTAGGGTTAGGGTACGGGTTAGGGTTAGGGTTAGGGTTAGGGTACGGGTAGGGTTAGGGTTAGGGGTTAGGGTTAGGGTTAGGATTAGGGTTAGGGTTACGGTTAGGGTTAGGGTTAGGGTACGGGTTAGGGAACGGGTTAGGTTTAGGGTTAGTGTTAGGGTACGGGTTAGTGTACGTGTTAGGGTTAGGGTACCGGTTAGGGTTAGGGTACGGGTACGGGTTAGGGTTAGGGTACGTGTTAGGGTTAGTGTTAGGTGTTAGGGTTAGGGTTAAGGTTAGGGTACGGGTTAGGGTTAGGGTCCAGGTTAGGTTTAGGGTTAGGGTTAGGATTAGGTTTAGGGTACGGGTTAGGGTTAGGGTTAGGGTTAGGGTTAGGTTTAGGGTACGGTTTAGGGTTAGGGATAGGGTAAGGTTTAGGGTTAGGTTTAGGTTTAGTGTTAGGGTTAGGGCACGGTTTAGAGTTAGGGTACCTGTTAGGGTTAGGGTACGGGTTAGGGTTAGGCTTAGCGTACGGGTTAGGGTTAGGGTTAGGGGTTAGGGTTAGGGATAGGGTTAGGGTATGTTTTATTGTTAGGGTTAGGGTATGGGTTAGGGTTAGGGTTAGGTTTAGGGTACGGGTTAGGGTTAGGGCACGTGTTAGGATTAGGGTTAGGGTTCGGGTCAGGGTTAGGGGTGGGGGTTAAGGTTAGGGTACGGGTTAGGGTTAGGGTACGGGTTAGGGTTAGGGTACGGGTTAGGGTTAGGTTTAGGTTTAGGGTACGGGTTAGGGTTAGGGTACGGGTTAGGGTTAGGGTTAGGGTTAGCGTACGGGTTAGGGTTAGGGTTAGGATACGGGTAAGGTTTACGGTTAGGGTTAGGGTTAGTGTACGGGTTAGGGTTAGGGTTAGGGTTAGGGTACGGGTTAGGGTACGGGTTAGGTTTAGGGTTAGGGTTAGGGTTAGGGTTAGGGTTAGGGTACGGGTTAGGGTTAGGGTTAGTGATAGTGTTAGTGTTAAAGTACGTGTTAGCGTTAGTGTTAGGGTTAGGGTTAGGGTTAGGGGTTAGGGGTTAGGGTTAGGGTACGGGTTAGGGTACAAGTTAGGGTTAGGGTGAGGGTTAGGGTACGGGTTAGGGTTAGGGTTAGGGTTAGGGTACGGGTTAGGGTTAGGGTTAGGGTAATGGTTAGGGTAAGGGTTAGGGTTAGGGTTAGGGTTAGGTTTAGGGTACGGGTTAGGGTTAGGGTTAGGGTTAGGGTTAGGGTACGGGTTAGGGTACGGGTTAGGGTTAGGGTAAGGGTTAGGGTACGGGTTAGGGTACGGGTTAGGTTTAGGGTTAGGGTTAGGGTACGGGTTAGGGTTAGGGTACAGGTTAGGGTTAGGGTACGGGTTAGGGTTAGGGTTAGGGTTAGGTTTAGGGTACAGGTTAGGTTTAGGGTACGGGTTAGGGTACGTGTTATGGTTAGGGTACGGGTTAGGGTTAGGGTTAGGGTTTAGGGTTAGGGTTAGGGTTAGGGTTAGGGTACGGGTTAGGGTTAGGGTACGAGTTAGGGTTAGGGATAGGGTACGGGTTAGGGTGAGGGTACGGTTAGGGTTAGGGTTAGGGTACGTGTTAGGGTTAGGGTTAGGGGTTAGGGTTAGGGTTAGGGTTAGATACGGGTTAGACACGGGTTAGGGTTAGGGTACGGGTTAGGGTTAGGGTACAGGTTAGGGTTAGGGTTATGGGTTAGGGGTTATTGTTAGGGTAAGGGTTAGGGTTAGGGTTAGGTTACGGGTTAGGGTACGAGTTAGGGTTAGGGTTAGGGTTGGGTACGGTTTAGGTTTAGGGTTAGGGTTCAGGTTGGGGTTAGGGTTAGGGTACGGGTTAGGGTTACATTTAGGGTTAGGGTAAAGGTTAGGGTACGGGTTAGGGTTACGGTTAGGGTTAGGTTTAGGTTTAGGGTACGGGTTAGGGTTAGGGTTAGGGTAATTGTTAGGGTTAGGGTACGGGTTAGGGTATGGGTTAGGGTTAGGGTACGGGTTAGGGTACGAGTTAGGGTACGGGTTAGGGTTAGGGTTAGGGTTAGGGCACGGGTTAGGGTTAGGGTACCGGTTAGGGTTAGGGTACGGGTTAGGGTTAGGCTTAGCGTACGGGTTAGGTTAATGGATAGGGGTTAGGGTAGGGTTAGGGTTAGGGTACGGGTAAGTGTTAGGGTACGGGTTAGGGTGAGGGTTAGGTTTAGGGTACGGGTTAGGTTTAGGGTACGGGTTAGGATTAGGGTTAGGGTACGGGTTAGGGTTAGGGTTTGGGGTTAGGGTTAGGGATAGGGTTAGGGTTAGGGTTAGGGTACGGGTTAGGGTTAGGGTACGGGTTAGGGTTAGGGTTAGGAAAGAGTTAGGGTTAGGGTTAGGGTACGGGTTAGGGTTAGGGTACGGGTTAGGGTTAGGGTTAGAGTTAGGGTTAGTGTACGGGTTAGGGTTAGGGTTAGGGTTAGGGTTAGGCTATGGGTTAGGGTTAGGGTACGGGTTAGGTTTAGGGTACGGGTTAGGGTTAGGGTTTGGAAAGGGTTAGTGTTAGGGTTAGGGTTAGGGTACGGGTTGAGGTTAGGGTTAGGGTACGGGTTAGGGTACGGGTTAGGGTTAGGGTTATTGTACGGGTTAGGGTTAGGGTTAGGTTTAGGGTTAGGGGTTAGGGGTTACGGTTAGGGTTATGGTTAGGGTTAGGGTTAGGGTACGGGTTAGGGTTAGGGTTAGGGTACGGGTTAGGGTACGGGTTAGGGTTAGGGTACGGGTTAGGGTACGGGTGAGGGTTAGGGTTAGGGTTAGGGTTAGGGTACGGTTTAGGGTTAGGGTACGGGTTAGGGTTAGGGTTAGGGTACGGGTTAGGTTTAGGGTACGGGTTAGGGTACGTGTTAGGGTTAGGGTACGGGTTAGGGTTAGGGTTAGGGGTTAGGGTTAGGGTTAGGTTTAGGGTTAGGGTACGGGTTAGGGTTAGGGTACGGCTTAGGGTTAGGGATAGGGTACGGGTTAAGGTGAGGGTACGGGTTAGGGATAGGGTTAGGGTACGTGTTAGGGTTAGGTTTAGGGGTTAGGGTTAGGGTTAGGGTTAGGGTACGCGTTAGGGTTAGTGTTAGGGTTAGGGTTAGGGTACGGTTTAGGTTTAGGGTACGTGTTAGGGTTAGGGTTAGGGTTCAGGTTAGGTTTAGGGTTAGGGGTTAGGGTTAGGGTTAGGGTTAGAGTAGGGTTATGGTACGGGTTAGGGTTAGGGTACGGGTTAGGATTAGGTTTAGGGTTAGGGTTAGAGTTAGGGTACGGTTAGGGTTAGGGTTAGGTTTAGGTTTAGGTTTAGGGTACGGGTTAGGGTTAGGGTACGGATTAGGTTTAGGGTTAGGGTTAGGGTTAGTTTTAGGAAAGGGTTAGGGTTAGGGTTAGGTTTAGGGTACGGGTTAGGGTACGGTTTAGGGTTAGGGTTATGTTTAGGGTTAGGGTACGGGTTAGGGTTAGGGTTAGGGTACGGGTTAGGTTTAGGGTTAGGGTACGGGTTAGGGTTAGGTTTAGGGTTAGGGTTAGGTTTAGGGTACGGGTTAGGGTTAGGGTTAGGGTTAGGGTTAGCAAAGGGTTAGGGTTAGTGTTAGGGTTAGGGTTAGGGTTAGGGTTAGGGTACGGTTTAGGGTTAGGGTTAGGGTTAGGGTACGGGTTAAGGTTAGGGTTAGGGTACGGGTTAGGGTTAGGGTTAGGTTTAAGATTAGCGTTAGGTTACGGGTTAGGGTTAGGGTTAGGGTTAGTGGTAGGGTTAGCGTACGGGTTAGGGTTAGGGTTCGGGTTAGGGTTAGGGTACGGTTTAGGGTTAGGGTACGGGTTAGGGTTAGGGTTAGGGTTAGGGTTAGGGTTAGTGTTAGGGTTAGCACAGGGTTAGGGTTAGGGTTAGGGTTAGGGTACGGGTTAGGGTTAGGTTTAGGGTACGGGTTAGGGTTAGGGTTAGGGTTAGGGTACGGGTAGGGTTAGGGTTAGGGGTTAGGGTTAGGGTTAGGATTAGGGTTAGGGTTACGGTTAGGGTTAGGGTTAGGGTACGGGTTAGGGAACGGGTTAGGTTTAGGGTTAGTGTTAGGGTACGGGTTAGTGTACGTGTTAGGGTTAGGGTACCGGTTAGGGTTAGGGTACGGGTTAGGGTTAGGGTTAGGGTACGTGTTAGGGTTAGTGTTAGGTGTTAGGGTTAGGGTTAAGGTTAGGGTACGGGTTAGGGTTAGGGTCCAGGTTAGGTTTAGGGTTAGGGTTAGGATTAGGTTTAGGGTACGGGTTAGGGTTAGGGTACGGTTTAAGGTTAGGGTTAGGGTACAGGTTAGGGTTAGAGTTAGGGTTAGGGTAAGGTTTAGGGTACGGGTTAGGTTTAGGGTTAGGGTTAGGGTTAGGTTTAGGGTACGGTTTAGGGTTAGGGATAGGGTAAGGTTTAGGGTTAGGTTTAGGGTTAGTGTTAGGGTTAGGGCACGGTTTAGAGTTAGGGTACCTGTTAGGGTTAGGGTACGGGTTAGGGTTAGGCTTAGCGTACGGGTTAGGGTTAGGGTTAGGGGTTAGGGTTAGGGTTAGGGTTAGGGTATGTTTTATTGTTAGGGTTAGGGTATGGGTTAGGGTTAGGGTTAGGTTTAGGGTACGGGTTAGGGTTAGGGTACGTGTTAGGATTAGGGTTAGGGTTCGGGTCAGGGTTAGGGTTGGGGGTTAGGGTTAGGGTACGGGTTAGGGTTAGGGTACGGGTTAGGGTTAGGGTACGGGTTAGGGTTAGGTTTAGGTTTAGGGTACGGGTTAGGGTTAGGGTACGGGTTACGGTTAGGTTTAGGAAAGGGTTAGGGTTAGGGTAAGGGTACGGGTTAGGGTTAGGGTACGGGTTAGGGTTAGGGTTAGGGTTAGCGTACGGGTTAGGGTTAGGGTTAGGGTACGGGTAAGGTTTAGGGTTAGGGTTAGGGTTAGTGTATGGGTTAGGGTTAGGGTTAGGGTTAGGGTACGGGTTAGGGTACGGGTTAGGTTTAGGGTTAGGGTTAGGGTTAGGGTTAGGGTTAGGGTACGGGTTAGGGTTAGGGTTAGTGATAGTGTTAGTGTTAAAGTACATGTTAGCGTTAGTGTTAGGGTTAGGGTTAGGGTTAGGGGTTAGGGGTTAGGGTTAGGGTACGGGTTAGGGTACGAGTTAGGGTTAGGGTGAGGGTTAGGGTACGGGTTAGGGTTAGGGTTAGGGTTAGGGTACGGGTTAGGGTTAGGGTTAGGGTAATGGTTAGGGTAAGGGTTAGCGTTAGGGTTAGGGTTAGGTTTAGGGTACGGGTTAGGGTTAGGGTTAGGGTTAGGGTACGGGTTAGGGTACGGGTTAGGTTTAGGGTAAGGGTTAGGGTACGGGTTAGGGTACGGGTTAGGTTTAGGGTTAGGGTTAGGGTACGGGTTAGGGTTAGGGTACAGGTTAGGGTTAGGGTACGGGTTAGGGTTAGGGTTAGGGTTAGGTTTAGGGTACAGGTTAGGTTTAGGGTACGGGTTAGGGTACGTGTTATGGTTAGGGTACGGGTTAGGGTTAGGGTTAGGGGTTAGGGTTAGGGTTAGGGTTAGGGTTAGGGTACGGGTTAGGGTTAGGGTACGAGTTAGGGTTAGGGATAGGGTACGGGTTAGGGTGAGGGTACGGTTAGGGTTAGGGTTAGGGTACGTGTTAGGGTTAGGGTTAGGGGTTAGGGTTAGGGTTAGGGTTAGATACGGGTTAGATACGGGTTAGGGTTAGGGTACGGGTTAGGGTTAGGGTACGGGTTAGGGTTAGGGTTATGGGTTAGGGGTTATTGTTAGGGTAAGGGTTAGGGTTAGGGTTAGGGTACGGGTTAGGGTACGAGTTAGGGTTAGGGTTAGGGTTGGGTACGGTTTAGGTTTAGGGTTAGGGTTCAGGTTGGGGTTAGGGTTAGGGTACGGGTTAGGGTTACAGTTAGGGTTAGGGTAAAGGTTAGGGTACGGGTTAGGGTTACGGTTAGGGTTAGGTTTAGGTTTAGGGTACGGGTTAGGGTTAGGGTTAGGTAATTGTTAGGGTTAGGGTACGGGTTAGGGTATGGGTTAGGGTTAGGGTACGGGTTAGGGTACGAGTTAGGGTACGGGTTAGGTTTAGGGTTAGGGTTAGGGTTAGGGCACGGGTTAGGGTTAGGGTACCGGTTAGGGTTAGGGTACGGGTTAGGGTTAGGCTTAGCGTACGGGTTAGGTTAATGGTTAGGGGTTAGGGTAGGGTTAGGGTTAGGGTACGGGTAAGTGTTAGGGTACGGGTTAGGGTGAGGGTTAGGTTTAGGGTACGGGTTAGGGTTAGGGTACGGGTTAGGATTAGGGTTAGGGTACGGGTTAGGGTTAGGGTTTGGGGTTAGGGTTAGGGATAGGGTTAGGGTTAGGGTTAGGGTACGGGTTAGGTTTAGGGTACGGGTTAGGATTAGGGTTAGGAAAGAGTTAGGGTTAGGGTTAGGGTACGGGTTAGGGTAAGGGTACGGGTTAGGGTTAGGGTTAGAGTTAGGGTTAGTGTACGGGTTAGGGTTAGGGTTAGGGTTAGGGTTAGGCTATGGGTTAGGGTTAGGGTACGGGTTAGGTTTAGGGTACGGGTTAGGGTTAGGGTTTGGAAAGGGTTAGTGTTAGGGTTAGGGTTAGGGTTAGGGTACGGGTTGAGGTTAGGTTTAGGGTACGGGTTAGGGTACGGGTTAGGGTTAGGGTTATTGTACGGGTTAGGGTTAGGGTTAGGTTTAGGGTTAGGGGTTAGGGGTTACGGTTAGGTTTATGGTTAGGGTTAGGGTTAGGGTACGGGTTAGGGTACGGGTTAGGGTTAGGGTACGGGTTAGGGTACGGGTGAGGGTTAGGGTTAGGGTTAGGGTTAGGGTACGGTTTAGGGTTAGGGTACGGGTTAGGGTTAGGGTTAGGGTACGGGTTAGGTTTAGGGTACGGGTTAGGGTAAGTGTTAGGGTTAGGGTACGGGTTAGGGTTAGGGTTAGGGGTTAGGGTTAGGGTTAGGTTTAGGGTTAGGGTACGGGTTAGGGTTAGGGTACGGCTTAGGGTTAGGGATAGGGTACGGGTTAAGGTGAGGGTACGGGTTAGGGATAGGGTTAGGGTACGTGTTAGGGTAAGGTTTAGGGGTTAGGGTTAGGGTTAGGGTTAGGGTACGCGTTAGGGTTAGTGTTAGGGTTAGGGTTAGGGTACGGGTTAGGTTTAGGGTACGTGTTAGGGTAAGGGTTAGGGTACAGGTTAGGTTTAGGGTTAGGGGTTAGGTTTAGGGTTAGGGTTAGAGTAGGGTTATGGTACGGGTTAGGGTTAGGGTACGGGTTAGGATTAGGGTTAGTGTTAGGGTTAGAGTTAGGGTACGGTTAGGGTTAGGGTTAGGTTTAGGTTTAGGTTTAGGGTACGGGTTAGGGTTAGGGTACGGATTAGGTTTAGGGTTAGGGTTAGGGTTAGTGTTAGGAAAGGGTTAGGGTTAGGGTTAGGTTTAGGGTACGGGTTAGGGTACGGTTTAGGGTTAGGGTTATGTTTAGGGTTAGGGTACGGGTTAGGGTTAGGGTTAGGGTACGGGTTAGGTTTAGGGTTAGGGTACGGGTTAGGGTTAGGTTTAGGGTTAGGGTTAGGTTTAGGGTACGGGTTAGGGTTAGGGTTAGGGTTAGGGTTAGCAAAGGGTTAGGGTTAGTGTTAGGGTTAGGGTTAGGGTTAGGGTTAGGGTACGGGTTAGGGTTAGGGTTAGGGTTAGGGTACGGGTTAAGGTTAGGGTTAGGGTACGGGTTAGGTTTAGGGTTAGGTTTAAGATTAGGGTTAGGTTACGGGTTAGGGTTAGGGTTAGGGTTAGTGGTAGGGTTAGCGTACGGGTTAGGGTTAGGGTTCGGGTTAGGGTTAGGGTACGGTTTAGGGTTAGGGTACGGGTTAGGGTTAGGGTTAGGGTTAGGGTTAGGGTTAGGGTTAGTGTTAGGGTTAGCAAAGGGTTAGGGTTAGGGTTAGGGTTAGGGTACGGGTTAGGGTTAGGTTTAGGGTACGGGTTAGGGTTAGGGTTAGGGTTAGGGTTAGGTACAGGGTACGGGTTAGGGTTAGGGTTAGGGTTAGGGGTTAGGGTTAGTTTTAGGTTTAGGGTTAGGGTTAGGGTACGGGTTAGGGTTAGGGTACGGGTTAGTGTTAGGGTTAGGGTTAGGGTTAAGGTTAGGGTTAGGGTACGGGTTAGGGTTAGGGTACGAGTTAGGGTTAGGGTTAGGGTTAGGGTTAGGTTTAAGGTTACTAAAGGGTTAGGGTTAGAGTTAGGGTTAGGGTATGGGTTAACGGTAGGGTTAGGGTACGGGTTTAGGTTTAGGGTTAGTGTTAGGGTTAGGGTTAGGGTACGGGTTAGGGTTAGGGTTAGGGTACCGGTTAGGGAACGGGTTAGGGTTAGGGTTAGGGTAAGGATTAGGTTTAGGATTAGGGTTAGGTTACGGGTTAGGGTACGAGTTAGGGTTAGGGTTAGGGTTAGGGTTGGGGTTAGGTTTAGGGTACGGGTTAGGGTTAGAGTTAGGTTTAGGGGAAGGTTTAGGGTTAGGGTTAGGGTTAGGGTTAGGGTATGGGTTAGGGTTAGGGTCAGGTTTAGGGTACGGGTAAGGGTTAGGGTACGAGTAAGGATTAGGGTAGGGTACGGGTATGGGTTAGGGTTGGGGGTTAGGGTTAGGGTTAGGGTTAGGGTTATGGTACGGTTTAGGGTTAGGGTACGGGTTAGGGTTAGGTTTAGGGTTAGGGTTAGCGTACGGGTTAGGGTTAGGGTTAGGGTTAGGGTACCGGTTAGGGTTAGGGTTAGGGTTAGGGTACGGGTTAGGTTTAGGGTTAGGGGTTAGAGTAGTGTACGGGTTAGGGTTAGGGTTTGGGGTTAGGGTTAGGGTTAGGGTTAGGTTTAGGGTTAGGGTACGGGTTAGGGTTAGTGTACGGGTTAGGGTTAGGGTTAGGGTTATGGATAGCGTACGGGTTAGCGTTAGGGTTAGGGTTAGGGTTAGGGTACGGTTTAGGTTTAGGGTACGGGTTAGGGTTAGGGTTAGGAAAGAGTTAGGGTTAGCGTTAGGGTACGGGTTAGGGTTAGGGTACGGGTTAGGGTTAGGGTTAGATTTAGGGTTAGCGTAAGGGTTAGGGTTAGGGTTAGGGTTAGGGTTAGGGTTAGGGTTAGGGTACTGGTTAGGGTTAGGGTACGGGATAGGGTTAGGGTTAGGGTTAGGGTTAGGGTTTGGAAAGGGTTAGTGTTAGAGTTAGGGTTAGGGTTAGGGTACGGGTTAAGGTTAGGGTAGGGTACGGGTTAGGTTTAGGGTTAGGGTTAGGGTTAGGGTACGGGTTAGGGTTAGGGTTAGGGGTTAGGGGTTATGGTTAGGGTTATGGTTAGGGTTAGGGTTAGGGTACGGGTTAGGGTACGGGTTAGGCTTAGGGTACGGGTTAGGGTACGGGTTAGTGTATTGGTTAGGGTTAGAGTACGGGTTAGGGTTAGGGTACGGGTTAGGGTTAGGGTTAGGTTACGGGTTAGGTTTAGGTTACGGGTTAGGGTACGTGTTAGGGTTAGGGTACGGTTTAGGGTTAGGGTTAGGGGTTAGGGTTAGGGTTAGGGTTACGGTTAGGGTACGGGTTAGGTTTAGGGTTAGGGTTAGGGTTAGGGTACGGGTTAGGGTACGGGTTAGGGTTAGGGTACGGGTTAGGGTACGGGTTAGGTTAGGGTACGGGTTAGGGTTAGGTTACGGGTTAGGGTTAGGGCACGGGTTAGGGTTAGGGTACGGGTTAGGGTTAGGGTTAGGGTTAGGGTTAGGGTACGGGTTAGGGTTAGGGTACGGGTTAGGGTTAGGGTTAGGGTACGGGTTAGGGTAAGGGTTAGGGGTTAGGGTTAGGGTTAGGGTTAGGGTACGGGTTAGGGGTAGGGTACGGGTTAGGGTTAGGGTTAGGGTTAGGGTTAGAGTTAGGGTTAGCGTACGGGTTAGGGTTAGGGTTAGGGTTAGGGTTAGGGTACGGGTTAGGGTTAGTGTACGGGTTAGGGTTAGGGTTAGGGTTAGGGTACGGGTTAGGGATAGGGTTAGGGTTAGGGTACGGGTTAGGGTTAGGGTTAGGGGTTAGGGTAGTGTACGGGTTAGGTTTAGGGTTAGGGTTAGGGTACGGATTAGGGTTAGGGTTAGGGTTAGTGTTAGGGTTAAAGTACGGGTTAGGGTTAGTGTTAGCGTTAGGGTTAGGGTTAGGGGTTAGGGGTTAGTGTTAGGGTAAGGGTTAGGCTTAGGGTTAGGGTACGGGTTAGGGTACGAGTTAGGGTTAGGGTTAGGGTTGGGTACAGTTTAGGGTTAGGGTTAGGGTTCGGGTTGGGGTTAGCATTAGGGTACGGGTTAGGGTTAGAGTTAGGGTTAGGGTAAGGGTTAGGGTACAAGTTAGGGTTAGGGTTAGGGTTAGGGTTAGGTTTAGGGTACGGGTTAGGGTTAGGGTTAGGGTTAGGGTTAGGTTTAGTGTACGGGTTAGGGTTAGGGTTAGGGTAAGGGTTAGGGTTAAGGTACGGGTTAGGGTACGGGTTAGGGTTAGGGTACGGTTTAGGGTACGGGTTAGGGTTAGGGTTAGGGTTAGGGTTAGGGCACGGTTTAGGGTTAGGGTACCGGTTAGGTTTAGGGTACGGGTTAGGGTTAGGCTTAGCGTACGGGTTAGGGTTAGGGTTAGGGGTTAGTGTTAGGGTTAGGGTTAGGGTACGGGTTAGTGTTAGGGTACGGGTTAGGGTTAGGGTTAGGTTTAGGGTAAGGGTTAGGGTTAGGGTACGGTTTAGGATTAGGGTTAGGGTACGGGTTAGGGTTAGGGTTTGGGGTTAGGGTTAGGGTTAGGGTTAGGTTTAGGGTTAGGGTACGGGTTAGGGTTAGTGTACGGGTTAGGGTTAAGGTTAGGGTTACGGTTAGCGTACAGGTTAGGGTTAGGTTTAGGGTACGGGTTAGGGTTAGGGTACGGATTAGGGTTAGGGTAGGAAAGAGTTAGGGTTAGGGTTAGGGTATGGGTTAGGGTTAGGGTACGGGTTAGGGTTAGGTTTAGAGTTGGGGTTAGGGTTAGGAAAGGGTTAGTGTTAGGGTTAGGGTAGGGTTAGGGTACGGGTTAAGGTTAGGGTTAGGGTACGGGTTAGGGTTAGGGTTTGGGTTAGGGTTAGGGTACGGGTTAGGGTTAGGGTTAGGAAAGGGTTAGTGTTAGGGTTAGGGTAGGGTTAGGGTACGGGTTAAAGTTAGGGTTAGGGTACGGGTTAGGGTTAGGGTTTGGGTTAGGGTTAGGGTACGGGATAGGGTTAGGTTTAGGGTTAGAGTTAGGGGTTAGGGCTTACGGTTAGGGTAATGGTTAGGGTTAGGGTTAGGGTTAGGGTACGGGTTAGGGTACGGGTTAGGGTTAGGGTTAGGTTTAGTGTTAGGGTACGGGTTAGTGTTAGGGTTAGAGTTAGGTTTAGGGTTAGAGTTAGGGTACGGGTTAGGGTACGGGTTAGGGTTAGGGTACGGGTTAGGGTTAGGGTTAGGGTTAGGTTTAGGAAAGGGTTAGGTTTAGGGTTAGGGTACGGGTTAGGGTTAGGTTTAGGGTTAGGGTTAGGGTATGGGTTAGGGTTAAGGTACGGGTTAGGGTTAGGGTACGTGTTAGGGTACGGGTTAGGGTTAGGGTTAGGGTTAGGGTACGGGTTAGGGTTAGGGTTGGGTTAGGGTTAGGGTTAGGGTTAGGGTACGGGTTAGGGTTAGGTTACGGTTTAGGGTACGGGTTAGGGTTAGGGTTAGGGTTAGGGTACGGGTTAGGGTTAGGGTACGGATTAGGGTTAGGGTTAGGGTTAGTGTTAGGGTTAAAGTACGGGTTAGGGTTAGGGTTAAGGTTAGGGTTAGGGTTAGGGGTTAGGGGATAGTGTTAGGGTAAGGGTTAGGGTTAGGGTTAGGGTACGGGTTAGGGTACGAGTTAGGGTTAGGGTTAGGGTTGGGTACGGGTTAGGGTTAGGGTTAGGGTGCGGGTTGGGGTTAGGGTTAGGGTACGGGTTAGTGTTATAGTTAGGATTAGGGTACGGGTTAGGGTTAGGGTACGGGTTAGGATTAGGGTTAGGGTACGGGTCAGGGTTAGGGTTGGGGGTTAGGGTTAGGGTTAGGGTTAGGGTAAGGGTACGGGTTAGGTTTAGGGTACGGGTTAGGGTTAGGGGTTAGGGGTTACGTTTAGTATTATGGTTAGTGTTAGGTTTAGGGTACGGGTTAGGGTACGGGTTAGGGTTAGGGTACTGGTTAGGGTACGGGTTAGGGTACGGGTTAGGGTTAGGGTTAGGGTTAGGGTACGGGTTAGGGTTAGGGTACGGGTTAGGGTTAGTGTTAGGGTTAGGGTTAGCGTACGGGTTAGGGTTATGTTTAGGGTTAGGGTACGGGTTAGGGTTAGGGTACGGTTTAGGGTTAGCTTTAGGAAAGAGTTAGGGTTAGGGTTAGGGTACGGGTTAGGGTTAGGGTACGGGTTAGCGTTAGGGTAAGAGTTAGGGTTAGCGTATGGGTTAGGGTTAGGGTTAGGGTTACGGTTAGGGTTAGGGTACGGGTTAGGGTTAGGGTACGGGTTAGGGTTAGGTTTAGGGTGAGGGTTAGGGTTAAGAAAGGGTTAGTGTTAGGGTTAGGGTTAGGGTTAGGGTACGGGTTAAGGTTAGGGTTAGGGTACGGGTTAGGGTCAGGGTTAGGGTTAGGGTTAGGGTACGGGTTAGGGTTAGGGTTAGGGTTAGGGTTAGGGTTAGGCGTTAGGGGTTATGGTTAGTGTTATGGTTAGGGTTAGGGTTAGGGTACGGGTTAGGGTACGGGTTAGGGTTAGGGTACGGGTTAGTGTATGGGTTAGGGTGCGGGTTAGGGCTAGGGTTAGGGTACGGGTCAGGGTTAGGGTACGGGTTAGGGTTAGGTTTAGGGTACGGGTTAGGGTTAGGGTTAGGGTTAGGTTTAGGGACAGGGTACGGGTTAGGGTTAGGGTTAGGGTTAGGGGTTTGGGGTTAGTTTTAGGGTTAGGGTTAGGGTTAGGGTACGGGTTAGGGTACGGGTTAGGGTTAGGGTACGTGTTAGTGTTAGTGTTAGGTTTAGGGTTAGGGTTACGGTTAGGGTTAGGGTACGGGTTAGGGTTAGGGTACGGGTACGGGTTAGGGTTAGGGTTAGGGTTAGGTTTAAGGTTAGGAAAGGGTTAGGGTTAGGGTTAGAGTTAGGGTTAGGGTATGGGTTAACGGTAGGTTTAGGGTACGGGTTAGGGTTAGGGTTAGTGTTAGGGTTAGGCTTAGGGTACGGGTTAGGGTTAGGGTCAGGGTACCGGTTAGGGTACGGGTTAGGGTTAGGGTTAGGGTAAGGATTAGGTTTAGGATTACGGTTAGGTTACGGGTTAGGGTACGAGTTAGGGTTAGGGTTAGGGTTCGGGTTGGGGTTAGGTTTAGGGTACGGGTTAGGGTTAGAGTTAGGGTTAGGGTAAGGTGTAGGGTACGGGTTAGGGTTAGAGTTAGAGTTAGGGTTAGGTTTAGGGTACGGTTTAGGGTTAGGGATAGGGTAAGGTTTAGGTTTAGGGTTAGGGTTAGTGTTAGGGTTAGGGCACGGTTTAGGGTTAGGGTACCGGTTAGGGTTAGGGTACAGGTTAGGGTTAGGCTTAGCGTACGGGATAGGGTTAGGGTTAGGGGTTAGGGTAGGGTTAGGGTAAGGGTACGGGTAGGGTTAGGGTTAGGGTATGGGTTAGGGCTACGGTCAGGTTTAGGGTACGGGTTAGGGATAGGGTACGGGTTAGGATTAGGTTTAGGGTACGGGTCAGTGTTAGGGTTGGGGGTTAGGGTTAGGGTTAGGGTTAGGGTTAGGGTTAGGGTATGGGTTAGGGTTAGGGTACGGGTTAGGGTTAGGTTTAGGGTTAGCGTACGGGTTAGGGTTAGGTTTAGGGTTAGGGTACGGGTTAGGGTTAGGGTACGGGTTAGGGTTAGGGTTAGGAAAGGGTTAGGGTTAGAGTTAGGGTACGGGTTAGGGTTAGGGTATGGGTTAGGGGTAGGGTTAGGGTTAGGGTTAGCGTACGGGTTAGGCTTAGGGTACGTGTTAGGTTTAGGGTTAGGGTTAGGTTTAGGGTACGGGTTAGGGTTAGGGTTAGGGTTAGGGTACAGGTTACGGTACGGGTTAGGGTTAGGGTTAGGGTATGGGTTAGGGTTAGGGTTAGTGTTAGTGTTAGGGTTAAAGTACCTGTTAGGGTTAGTGTTAGGGTTAGGGTTAGGGTTAGGGTTTAGGGGTTAGGTTACGGGTTAGGGTTAGGGTTAGGGTTAGGGTACGGGTTAGGTTTAGGGTAGGGTTTAGGGTTAGGGTACGGGTTAGGGTTAGGGTTAGTGTTAGGTTTAGGGTTCAGGTTAGGTTTAGGTACGGGTTAGGGTACGTGTTAGGTTTAGGGTACGGGTTAGGGTTAGGGTTAGTGGTTAGGGTTAGGGTTAGGGTTAGGGTTAGGGTACGGGTTAGGGTTAGTGTACGGGTTAGGGTTAGGGTTAGGGTTATGGATAGCGTACGGGTTAGGGTTAGGGTTAGGGTTAGGGTTAGGGTACGGTTTAGGTTTAGGGTACGGATTAGGGTTAGGGTTAGGAAAGAGTTAGGGTTAGCGTTAGGGTACGGGTTAGGGTTAGGGTACGGGTTAGGTTTAGGGTTAGATTTAGGGTTAGCGTACGGGTTAGGGTTAGGGTTAGGATTAGGGTTAGGGTTAGGGTACTGGTTAGGGTTAGGGTACGGGATAGGGTTAGGGTTAGGGTTAGGGTTAGGGTTTGGAAAGGGTTAGTGTTAGGGTTAGGGTTAGGGTTAGGGTACGGGTTAAGGTTAGGGTTAGGGTACGGGTTAGGTTTAGGGTTAGGGTTAGGGTTAGGGTACGGGTTAGGGTTAGGGTTAGGGGTTAGGGGTTATGGTTAGGGTTATGGTTAGGGTTAGGGTTAGGGTACGGGTTAGGGTACGGGTTAGGCTTAGGGTACGGGTTAGGGTACGGGTTAGTGTATTGGTTAGGGTTAGAGTACGGGTTAGGGTTAGGGTACGGGTTAGGGTTAGGGTTAGGTTACGGGTTAGGTTTAGGTTACGGGTTAGGGTACGTGTTAGGGTTAGGGTACGGTTTAGG
>JAVLSZ010000278.1:70000-75000 GCA_032313775.1 Urocyon cinereoargenteus | reverse complement strand
TAGGGTACGGGTTAGGGTAACGGTTAGGGTTAGGGTACGGGTTAGGGTTAGGGTACGGGTTAGGGTTAGGGTTAGGGGTTAGGGGTTATTGTTAGGGTAAGGGTTAGGATTAGGGTTAGTTTACGGGTTAAGGTTAGGGTTAGGGTACGGGTTAGGGTACGAGTTAGGGTTAGGGTGAAGGTTAGGGTACGGGTTAGGGTTAGGATTAGGGTTAGGGTACGGGTTAGGGTTAGGGTTAGGGTAAGGGTTAGGGTACGGGTTAGGGTTAGGGTTAGGGTTAGGATTAGGGTACGGGTTAGGGTTAGGGTTAGGGTTAGGGTTAGGGTATGGGTTAGGGTACGGGTTTGGGTTAGGGTAAGGGTTAGGGTACGGGTTAGGGTACGGGTTAGGTTTAGGGTTAGGGTTAGGGTACGGGTTAGGGTTAGGGTACAGGTTAGGGTTAGGGTACGGGTTAGGGTTAGGGTTAGGGTTAGGTTTAGGGTACAGGTTAGGTTTAGGGTACGGTTTAGGGTACGTGTTATGGTTAGGGTACGGGTTAGGGTTAGGGTTAGGGTTTAGGGTTAGGGTTAGGGTTAGGGTTAGGGTACGGGTTTGGGGTAGGGTACGTGTTAGGGTTAGGGATAGGGTACGGGTTAGGGTGAGGGTACGGTTTAGTGTTAGGTTTAGGGTACGTGTTAGGGTTAGGGTTAGGGGTTAGGGTTAGGGTTAGGGTTAGATACGGGTTAGGGTACGGGTTAGGGTTAGGGTACGGGTTAGGGTTAGGGTACGGGTTAGGGTTAGGGTTAGGGGTTAGGGGTTATTGTTAGGGTAAGGGTTAGGGTTAGGGTTAGGGTACGGGTTAGGGTACGAGTTAGGGTTAGGGTTAGGGTTGGGTACGGTTTAGGGTTAGGGTTAGGGTTCAGGTTGGGGTTAGGGTTAGGGTACCGGTTAGGGTTAGGGTACGGGTTAGGGTTAGGCTTAGCGTACGGGTTAGGTTAATGGTTAGGGGTTAGGGTAGGGTTAGGGTTAGGGTACGGGTAAGTGTTAGGGTACGGGTTAGGGTGAGGGTTAAGTTTAGGGTACGGGTGAGGGTTAGGGTACGGTTTAGGATTAGGGTTAGGGTACGGGTTAGGGTTAGGGTTTGGGGTTAGGGTTAGGGATAGGGTTAGGGTTAGGGTTAGGGTACGGGTTAGGGTTAGTGTACGGGTTAGGGTTAGGGTTAGGTTTACGGATAGCGTACGGGTTAGGGTTAGGGTTAGGGTTAGGTTTAGGGTACGGGTTAGGGTTAGGGTACGGATTAGGGTTAGGGTTAGGGTTAAGGTTAGGGTTAGGGTACGGGTTAGGTTTAGGGCTAGGGTAGAGGTTAGGGTTAGGGTTAGGGTTAGGGTTAGGTTTAGGGTACGGGTTAGGGTTAGGGTTAGGGTTAGGGTTAGGTTTAGCAAAGGGTTAGGGTTAGTGTTAGGGTTAGGGTTAGGGTTAGGGTTTGGGTACGGGTTAGGTTTAGGGTTAGGGTTAGGGTTAGGGTACGGGTTAGGGTTAGGGTTAGGGTACGGGTTAGGGTTAGGGTAAGGGTTAAGGTTAGGGTTAGGTTACGGGATAGGGTTAGGGTTAGGGTTAGTGGTAGGGTTAGCGTACGGGTTAGGGTTAGGGTTCGGGTTAGGGTTAGGGTACGGTTTAGGGTTAGGGTACGGGTTAGGGTTAGGGTTAGGGTTAGGGTTAGGGTTCGTGTTAGGGTTAGCAAAGGTTTAGGGTTAGGGTTAGGGTTAGGGTACGGGTTAGGGTTAGGTTTAGGGTACGGGTTAGGGTTAGGGTTAGGGTTAGGGTTAGGGACAGGGTACGGGTTAGGGTTAGGTTTAGGGTTAGGTGTTAGGGGTTAGTTTTAGGGTTAGGGTTAGGGTTAGGGTACGGGTTAGGGTACGGGTTAGGGTTAGGGTACGGGTTAGTGTTAGGGTTAGGGTTAGGGTTTGGGTTAGTGTTAGGGTATGGGTTAGGGTTAGGGTACGGGTTAGGGTTAGGGTTAGGGTTAGGGTTAGTTTTAAGGTTAGGCAAGGGTTAGGGTTAGGGTTAGAGTTAGGGTTAGGATATGGGTTAACGGTAGGGTTAGGGTACGGGTTAGGGTTAGGGTTAGTGTTAGGGTTAGGGTTACGGTACGGGTTAGGCTTAGGGTTAGGGTACCGGTTAGGGAACGGGTTCGGGTTAGGGTTAGGGTAAGAATTAGGTTTAGGATTAGGGTTAGGTTACGGGTTAGGGTACGAGTTAGGGTTAGGGTTAGGGTTAGGGTTGGGGTTAGGTTTAGGGTACGGGTTAGGGTTAGAGTTAGGTTTAGGGTAAGGTTTAGGGTACGGGTTAGGGTTAGGGTTAGGGTTAGGGTTAGGTTTAGGGTACGGTTTAGGGTTAGGGATAGGGTAAGGTTTAGGGTTAGGATTAGGGTTAGTGTTAGGGTTAGGGCACGGTTTAGGGTTAGGGTACCGGTTAGGGTTAGGGTACGGGTTAGGGTTAGGCTTAGCGTACGGGTTAGGTTTAGGGTTAGGGGTTAGGTTTAGGGTTAGGGTAAGGGTACGGGTTAGGGTTAGGGTTAGGGTATGGGTTAGGTTTAGGGTCAGGTTTAGGGTACGGGTTAGGGTTAGGGTACGGGTTAGGATTAGGGTTAGGGTACGGGTCAGGGTTAGGGTTGGGGGTTAGGGTTAGGGTTAGGGTTAGGGTTAGGGTACGGGTTATGGTTAGGGTACGGGTTAGGGTTAGGGTTAGGGTTAGGGTTAGCGTACGGGTTAGGGTTAGGGTTAGGGTTAGGGTACGGGTTAGGGTTAGGGTTAGGGTTAGGGTACGGGTTAGGGTTAGGGGTAGGGGTTAGAGTAGTGTACGGGTTAGGGTTAGGGTTTGGGGTTAGGGTTAGGGTTAGGTTTAGGGTTAGGGTACGGGTTAGGGTTAGTGTACGGGTTAGGGTTAGGGTTAGGGTTTCGGATAGCGTACGGGTTAGGGTTAGGGTACGGGTTAGGGTTAGGGTATGGTTTAGGGTTAGGGTAAGGAAAGAGTTAGGGTTAGGGTTAGGGTACGGGTTAGGGTTAGGGTACGGGTTAGGGTTAGGGTTAGATTTAGGGTTAGCGTACGGGTTGGGGTTAGGGTTAGGGTTAGGGTTAGGGTTAGGGTACTGGTTAGGGTTAGGGTACGAGTTAGTGTTAGGGTTAGGGTTAGGGTTAGGGTTCGGGTTTGGAAAGGGTTAGTGTTAGGGTTAGGGTTAGGGTTAGGATACGGGTTAAGGGTAGGGTTAGGGTACGGTTTAGGTTTAGGGTTAGGGTTAGGGTTAGGGTACGGGTTAGGGTTAGGGTTAGGGGTTAGGGGTTACGGTTAGGGTTATGGTTAGGGTTAGGGTGAGGGTACGTGTTAGGGTACGGGTTAGGGTTAGGGTACGGGTTAGGGTACGGGTTAGGGTATTGGTTAGGGTTAGGGTACGGGTTAGGTTTAGGGTACGGGTTAGGGTTAGGGTTAGGGTACGGGTTAGGTTTACGGTACGGGTTAGGGTACGTGTTAGGGTTAGGGTACGGTTTAGGGTTAGGGTTAGGGGTTAGGGTTAGGGTTAGGGTTAGGGTACGGGTTAGGGTTAGGTTACGGCTTAGGGTTAGGGATAGGGTACGGGTTAGGGTGAGGGTACGGGTTAGGTTTAGTGTTAGGGTACGTGTTAGGGTTAGGGTTAGGGGTTAGGGTTAGGGTTAGGGTTAGGGTACGGGTTAGGGTTGGGGTTAGGGTACGGGTTAGCGATAGGGTTAGCGTACGAGTTTGTTTAGGGTACAGGTTAGGGTTAGGTTTAGGGTTAGGGTTAGGTTTAGGGTACGGGTTAGGTTTAGGGTTAGGGTTAGGGTTAGGGTACGGGTTAGGGTACGGGTTAGGGTTAGGGTACGCGTTAGGGTACGGGTTCGGTTTAGGGTACGGGTTAGGGTTAGGGTACGGGTTAGGGTACGGGTTAGGGTTAGGGTTAGGGTTAGGGTTAGGGTTAGGGCACGGGTTAGGGTTAGGGTACGGGTTAGGGTTAGGGTTAGGGTTAGGGTTAGGGTACGGGTTAGGGTTAGGGTACGGGTTAGGGTTAGGGTTAGGGTACGAGTTAGTGTTAGGGTTAGGGGTTAGGTTTAGTGTTAGGGTTAGGGTACGGGTTAGGGGTAGGGTACGGGTTAGGGTTAGGGTTAGGGTTAGAGTTAGGGTTAGCGTACGGGTTAGGGTTAGGGTTAGGTTTAGGGTTAGGGTTAGGGTAAGGGTTAGGGTACGGGTTAGGGTTAGGGTTAGGGTTAGGATTAGGGTACGGTTTAGGGTTAGGGTTAGGGTTAGGGTTAGGTTATGGGTTAGGGTACGGGTTAGGGTACGAGTTAGGGTTAGGGTGAGGGTTAGCGTATGGGTTAGGGTTATGGTTAGGGTTAGAGTTCGGGTACGGGTTAGGTTTAGGGTTAGGGTAAGGGTTAGGGTACGTGTTAGGGTTAGGGTTAGGGTTAGGTTTAGGGTACCGGTTAGGGTTAGGGTTAGGATTAGGGTACGGGTTAGGGTTAGGGTACGGGTTAGGGTTAGGGTACGGGTTAGGGTACGGGTTAGGGTACGGGTTAGGGTTAGGGTACGGGTTAGGGTTAGGGTTAGATTTAGGGTTAGCGTACGGGTTAGGGTTAGGGTTAGGGTTAGGGTTAGGGTACTGGTTAGGGTTAGGGTACGGGTTAGTGTTAGGGTTAGATTTAGGGTTAGCGTACGGGTTAGGGTTAGGGTGAGGGTACGTGTTAGGGTACGGGTTAGGGTTAGGGTACGGGTTAGGGTACGGGTTAGGGTATTGGTTAGGGTTAGGTTACGGGTTAGGTTTAGGGTACGGGTTAGGGTTAGGGTTAGGGTACGGGTTAGGTTTAGGGTACGGGTTAGGGTACGTGTTAGGGTTAGGGTACGGTTTAGGGTTAGGGTTAGGGGTTAGGGTTAGGGTTAGGGTTAGGGTACGGGTTAGGGTTAGGGTACGGCTTAGGGTTAGGGATAGGGTACGGGTTAGGGTGAGGGTACGG
>JAVLSZ010000278.1:52500-67500 GCA_032313775.1 Urocyon cinereoargenteus | reverse complement strand
GTACAGGTTAGGGTTATGGTACGGGTTAGGGTTAGGGTTAGAGTTAGGGTTAGCGTACGGGTTAGGGTTAGGGTTAGGGTTAGGGTTAGGGTACGGGTTAGGGTTAGGGTACGGGTTAGGGTTAGGGTAAGGGTTAGGGTTAGGGTTAGTGTTAGGGTTAGGGTTTGGAAAGGGTTAGTGTTAGGGTTAGGGTTAGGGTTAGGGTACGGGTTAAGGTTAGGGTTAGGGTACGGGTTAGGGTTAGGGTTAGGGTTAGGGTTAGGGTACGGGTTAGGGTTAGGGTTAGGGTTAGGGTTAGGGTTTAGGGGTTACGGTTAGGGTTATGGTTAGGGTTAGGGTTAGGGTATGGGTTAGGGTACGGGTTAGGGTTAGGGTACGGGTTAGGGTACGGGTTAGGGTTAGGGTTAGGGTTAGGGTTAGGGTTAGGGTACGGGTTAGGGTTAGGGTAAGGGTTAGGGTTAGGGTTAGGTTACGGGTTAGGTTTAGGGTACGGGTTAGGGTACGTGTTAGGGTTAGGGTATGGGTTAGGGTTAGGGTTACGGGTTAGGGCTAGGGTTAGGGTTAGGGTTAGGGTACGGGTTAGGGTTAGGGTACGGCTTAGGGTTAGGGATAGGGTACGGGTTAGGGTGAGTGTACGGGTTAGGATTAGGGTTAGGATACGTGTTAGGGTTAGGTTTAGGGGTTAGGGTTAGGGTTAGGGTTAGGGTACACGTAAGGGTTAGGGTTAGGGTTAGGGTTACGGTACGGGTTAGGTTTAGGGTACGTGTTAGGGTTAGGGTTAGGGTACAGGTTAGGTTTAGGGTTAGGGGTTAGGGTTAGGGTTAGGGTTAGAGTAGGGTTACGGTACAGGTTAGGGTTAGGGTACGGGTTAGGATTAGGGTTAGGGTTAGGGTTAGGTTTAGGGTACGGGTTAGGGTTAGGGTTAGGTTTAGGTTTAGGTTTAGGGTACGGGTTATGGTTAGGGTACGGATTAGGGTTAGGGTTAGGGTTAGGGTTAGGGTTAGGGTTAGGGTTAGTGTTAGGAAAGGGTTAGGGTTAGGGTTAGGTTTAGGGTACGGGTTAGGGTACGGGTTAGGGTTAGGGTTAGGTTTAGGGTTAGGGTACAGGTTAGGGTTAGGGTTAGGGTACAGGTTAGGTTTAGGGTTAGGGTACAGGTTAGGGTTAGGGTTAGGGTTAGGGTTAGGTTTAGGGTACGGGTTAGGGTTAGGGTTAGGGTTAGGGTTAGGTTTAGCAAAGGGTTAGGGTTAGTGTTAGGGTTAGGGTTAGGTTTAGGGTTTGGGTACGGGTTAGGGTACGGGTTAGGGTTAGGGTAAGGTTTAAGGTTAGGGTTAGGTTACGGGTTAGGGTTAGGGTTAGGGTTAGTGGTAGGGTTAGCGTACGGGTTAGGGTTAGGGTTCGGGTTAGGGTTAGGGTACGGTTTAGGGTTAGGGTACGGGTTAGGGTTAGGGTTAGGGTTAGGGTTAGGGACAGGGTACGGGTTAGTGTTAGGTTTAGGGTTAGGGTTTAGGGGTTAGTTTTAGGGTTAGGGTTAGGGTTAGGGTACGGGTTAGGGTACGGGTTAGGGTTAGGGTACGGGTTAGTGTTAGGGTTAGGGTTAGGGTTTGGGTTAGGGTTAGGGTATGGGTTAGGGTTAGGGTACGGGTTAGGGTTAGGGTTAGGGTTAGTTTTAAGGTTAGGCAAGGGTTAGGGTTAGGGTTAGAGTTAGGGTTAGGGTATGGGTTAACGGTAGGGTTAGGGTACGGGTTAGGGTTAGGGTTAGTGTTAGGGTTAGGGTTAGGGTACGGGTTAGGCTTAGGGTTAGGGTACCGGTTAGGGAACGGGTTCGGGTTAGGGTTAGGGTAAGGATTAGGTTTAGGATTAGGGTTAGGTTACGGGTTAGGGTACGAATTAGGGTTAGGGTTAGGTTTAGGGTTGGGGTTAGGTTTAGGGTACAGGTTAGGGTTAGAGTTAGGGTTAGGGTAAGGTTTAGGGTACGGGTTAGGGTTAGGGTTAGGGTTAGGGTTAGGTTTAGGGTACGGTTTAGTGTTAGGGATAGGGTAAGGTTTAGGGTTAGGATTAGGGTTAGTGTTAGGGTTAGGGCACGGTTTAGGGTTAGGGTACCGGTTAGGGTTAGGGTACGGGTTAGGGTTAGGCTTAGCGTACGGGTTAGGTTTAGGGTTAGGGGTTAGGTTTAGGGTTAGGGTAAGGGTACGGGTTAGGGTTAGGTTTAGGGTATGGGTTAGGGTTAGGGTCAGGTTTAGGGTACGGGTTAGGGTTAGGGTACGGGTTAGGATTAGGGTTAGGGTACGGGTCAGGGTTAGGGTTGGGGGTTAGGGTTAGTGTTAGGGTTAGGGTTAGGGTACGGGTTATGGTTAGGGTACGGGTTAGGGTTAGGGTTAGGGTTAGGGTTAGCGTACGGGTTAGGGTTAGGGTTAGGGTTAGGGTACGGGTTAGGGTTAGGGTTAGGGTACGGGTTAGGGTTAGGGTTAGGGGTTAGAGTAGTGTACGGGTTAGGGTTAGGGTTTGGGGTTAGGGTTAGGGTTAGGGTTAGTGTTAGGGTACGGGTTAGGGTTAGTGTACGTGTTAGGGATAGGGTTAGGGTTACGGATAGCGTACGGGTTAGGGTTAGGGTACGGTTTAGGGTTAGGGTATGGTTTAGTGTTAGGGTTAGGAAAGAGTTAGGGTTAGGGTTAGGGTACGGGTTAGGGTTAGGGTACGGGTTAGGGTTAGGGTTAGATTTAGGGTTAGCGTACGGGTTAGGGTTAGGGTTAGGGTTAGGGTTAGGGTACTGGTTAGGGTTAGGGTACGGGTTAGTGTTAAGGTTAGGGTTAGGGTTAGGGTTCGGGTTTGGAAAGAGTTAGTGTTAGGGTTAGGGTTAGGGTTAGGGTACGGGTTAAGGGTAGGGTTAGGGTACGGGTTAGGTTTAGGGTTAGGGTTAGGGTTAGGGTACGGGTTAGGGTTAGGGTTAGGGGTTAGGGGTTACGGATAGGGTTATGGTTAGGGTTAGGGTTAGCGTACGTGTTAGGGTACGGGTTAGGGTTAGGGTACGGGTTAGGGTACGGGTTAGGGTATTGGTTAGGGTTAGGGTACGGGTTAGGTTTAGGGTACGGGTTAGGGTTAGGGTTAGGGTACGGGTTAGGTTTACGGTACGGGTTAGGGTACGTGTTAGGGTTAGGGTACGGTTTAGGGTTAGGGTTAGGGGTTAGGGTTAGGGTTAGGGTTAGGGTACGGGTTAGGGTTAGGGTACGGCTTAGGGTTAGGGATAGGGTACAGGTTAGGGTGAGGGTACGGGTTAGGTTTAAGGTTAGGGTACGTGTTAGGGTTAGGGTTAGGGGTTAGGGTTAGGGTTAGGGTTAGGGTACGGGTTAGGGTTAGGGTTAGGGTACGGGTTAGCGATAGGGTTAGCGTACGAGTTTGTTTAGGGTACAGGTTAGGGTTAGGTTTAGGGTTAGGGTTAGGTTTAGGGTACGGGTTAGGTTTAGGGTTAGGGTTAGGGTTAGGGTACGGGTTAGGGTACGGGTTAGGGTTAGGGTACGCGTTAGGGTACGGGTTCGGTTTAGGGTACGGGTTAGGGTTAGGGTACGGGTTAGGGTACGGGTTAGGGTTAGGGTTAGGGTTAGGGTTAGGGCACGGGTTAGGGTTAGGGTACGGGTTAGGGTTAGGGTTAGGGTTAGGGTTAGGGTACGGGTTAGGGTTAGGGTACGGGTTAGGGTTAGGTTTAGGGTACGAGTTAGTGTTAGGGTTAGGGGTTAGGTTTAGTGTTAGGGTTAGGGTACGGGTTAGGGGTAGGGTACGGGTTAGGGTTAGGGTTAGGGTTAGAGTTAGGGTTAGCGTACGGGTTAGGGTTAGGTTTAGGTTTAGGGTTAGGGTTAGGGTAAGGGTTAGGGTACGGGTTAGGGTTAGGGTTAGGGTTAGGATTAGGGTACGGTTTAGGGTTAGGGTTAGGGTTAGGGTTAGGGTATGGGTTAGGGTACGGTTTAGGGTACGAGTTAGGGTTAGGGTGAGGGTTAGCGTATGGGTTAGGGTTATGGTTAGGGTTAGAGTTCGGGTACGGGTTAGGTTTAGGGTTAGGGTAAGGGTTAGGGTACGTGTTAGGGTTAGGGTTAGGGTTAGGTTTAGGGTACCGGTTAGGGTTAGGGTTAGGATTAGGGTACGGGTTAGGGTTAGGGTACGGGTTAGGGTTAGGGTACGGGTTAGGGTACGGGTTAGGGTACGGGTTAGGGTACGGGTTAGGGTTAGGGTACGGGTTAGGTTTAGGGTAGGGTTTAGGGTTAGGGTACGGGTTAGGGTTAGGGTTAGGGTTAGGTTTAGGGTTCAGGTTAGGTTTAGGTTACGGGTTAGGGTACGTGTTAGGTTTAGGGTACGGGTTAGGGTTAGGGTTAGTGGTTAGGGTTAGGGTTAGCTTTAGGGTTAGGGTACGGGTTAGTGTTAGGGTACGGGTTAGGGTTAGGGATAGGGTACGGGTTAGGTTGAGGGTACGGGTTAGGGTTAGGGTTAGGGTTAGGGTATGGGTTAGGGTTAGGGTACGGGTTAGGGTTAGGGTTAGGGGTTAGGGGTTATTGTTAGGGTAAGGGTTAGAGTTAGGGTTAGTTTACGGGTTAAGGTTAGGGTTAGGGTACGGGTTAGGGTACGAGTTAGGGTTAGGGTGAGGGTTAGGGTACGGGTTAGTGTTAGGATTAGGGTTAGGGTACGGGTTAGGGTTAGGGTTAGGGTAAGGGTTAGGGTACGGGTTAGGGTTAGGGTTAGGGTTAGGATTAGGGTACGGGTTAGGGTTAGGGTTAGGGTTAGGGTTAGGGTATGGTTTAGGGTACGGGTTAGTTTAGGGTAAGGGTTAGGGTACGGGTTAGGGTACGGGTTAAGTTTAGGGTTAGGGTTAGGGTACGGGTTAGGGTTAGGGTACAGGTTAGGGTTAGGGTACGGGTTAGGGTTAGGGTTAGGTTTAGGGTACAGGTTAGGTTTAGGGTACGGTTTAGGGTACGTGTTATGGTTAGGGTACGGGTTAGGGTTAGGGTTAGGGGTTAGGGTTAGGTTTAGGGTTAGGGTTAGGGTACGGGTTAGGGGTAGGGTACGTGTAAGGGTTAGGGATAGGGTACGGGTTAGGGTGAGGGTACGGGTTAGGGTTAGGGTTAGGGTACGTGTTAGGGTTAGGGTTAGGGGTTAGGGTTAGGGTTAGGGTTAGATACGGGTTAGGGTACGGGTTAGGGTTAGGGTACGGGTTAGGGTTAGGGTACGGGTTAGGGTTAGGGTTAGGGGTTAGGGGTTATTGTTAGGGTAAGGGTTAGGGTTAGGGTTAGGGTAGGGGTTAGGGTACGAGTTAGGGTTAGGGTTAGGGTTGGGTACGGTTTAGGGTTAGGGTTAGGGTTCAGGTTGGGGTTAGGGTTAGGGTACCGGTTAGGGTTAGGGTACGGGTTAGGGTTAGGCTTAGCGTACGGGTTAGGTTAATGGTTAGGGGTTAGGGTAGGGTTAGGGTTAGGGTACGGGTAAGTGTTAGGGTACGGGTTAGGGTGAGGGTTAGGTTTAGGGTACGGGTTAGGGTTAGGGTACGGTTTAGGATTAGGGTTAGGGTACGGGTTAGGGTTAGGGTTTGGGGTTAGGGTTAGGGATAGTGTTAGGGTTAGGGTTAGGGTACGGGTTAGGGTTAGTGTACGGGTTAGGGTTAGGGTTAGGTTTACGGATAGCGTACGGGTTAGGGTTAGGGTTAGGGTTAGGTTTAGGGTACGGGTTAGGGCTAGGGTACGGGTTAGGGTTAGGTTTAGGAAAGAGTTAGGGTTAGGGTTAGGGTACAGGTTAGGGTTATGGTACGGGTTAGGGTTAGGGTTAGAGTTAGGGTTAGCGTACGGGTTAGGGTTAGGGTTAGGGTTAGGGTTAGGGTACGGGTTAGGGTTAGGGTACGGGTTAGGGTTAGGGTAAGGGTTAGGGTTAGGGTTAGTGTTAGGGTTAGGGTTTGGAAAGGGTTAGTGTTAGGGTTAGGGTTAGGGTTAGGGTACGGGTTAAGGTTAGGGTTAGGGTACGGGTTAGGGTTAGGGTTAGGGTTAGGGTTAGGGTACGGGTTAGGGTTAGGGTTAGGGTTAGGGTTAGGGTTTAGGGGTTACGGTTAGGGTTATGGTTAGGGTTAGGGTTAGGGTATGGGTTAGGGTACGGGTTAGGGTTAGGGTACGGGTTAGGGTACGGGTTAGGGTTAGGGTTAGGGTTAGGGTTAGGGTTAGGGTTAGGGTACGGGTTAGGGTTAGGGTACGGGTTAGGGTTAGGGTTAGGTTACGGGTTAGGTTTAGGGTACGGGTTAGGGTACGTGTTAGGGTTAGGGTATGGGTTAGGGTTAGGGTTACGGGTTAGGGCTAGGGTTAGGGTTAGGGTTAGGGTACGGGTTAGGGTTAGGGTACGGCTTAGGGTTAGGGATAGGGTACGGGTTAGGGTGAGTGTACGGGTTAGGATTAGGGTTAGGATACGTGTTAGGGTTAGGTTTAGGGGTTAGGGTTAGGGTTAGGGTTAGGGTACACGTAAGGGTTAGGGTTAGGGTTAGGGTTACGGTACGGGTTAGGGTTAGGGTACGTGTTAGGGTTAGGGTTAGGGTACAGGTTAGGTTTAGGGTTAGGGGTTAGGGTTAGGGTTAGGGTTAGAGTAGGGTTACGGTACAGGTTAGGGTTAGGGTACGGGTTAGGATTAGGGTTAGGGTTAGGGTTAGGTTTAGGGTACGGGTTAGGGTTAGGGTTAGGTTTAGGTTTAGGTTTAGGGTACGGGTTAGGGTTAGGGTACGGATTAGGGTTAGGGTTAGGGTTAGGGTTAGGGTTAGTGTTAGGAAAGGGTTAGGGTTAGGGTTAGGTTTAGGGTACGGGTTAGGGTACGGGTTAGGGTTAGGGTTAGGTTTAGGGTTAGGGTACAGGTTAGGGTTAGGGTTAGGGTACAGGTTAGGTTTAGGGTTAGGGTACAGGTTAGGGTTAGGGTTAGGGTTAGGGTTAGGTTTAGGGTACGGGTTAGGGTTAGGGTTAGGGTTAGGGTTAGGTTTAGCAAAGGGTTAGGGTTAGTGTTAGGGTTAGGGTTAGGTTTAGGGTTTGGGTACGGGTTAGGGTACGGGTTAGGGTTAGGGTAAGGGTTAAGGTTAGGGTTAGGTTACGGGTTAGGGTTAGGGTTAGGGTTAGTGGTAGGGTTAGCGTACGGGTTAGGGTTAGGGTTCGGGTTAGGGTTAGGGTACGGTTTAGGGTTAGGGTACGGGTTAGGGTTAGGGTTAGGGTTAGGGTTAGGGACAGGGTACGGGTTAGTGTTAGGTTTAGGGTTAGGGTTTAGGGGTTAGTTTTAGGGTTAGGGTTAGGGTTAGGGTACGGGTTAGGGTACGGGTTAGGGTTAGGGTACGGGTTAGTGTTAGGGTTAGGGTTAGGGTTTGGGTTAGGGTTAGGGTATGGGTTAGGGTTAGGGTACGGGTTAGGGTTAGGGTTAGGGTTAGGGTTAGTTTTAAGGTTAGGCAAGGGTTAGGGTTAGGGTTAGAGTTAGGGTTAGGGTATGGGTTAACGGTAGGGTTAGGGTACGGGTTAGGGTTAGGGTTAGTGTTAGGGTTAGGGTTAGGGTACGGGTTAGGCTTAGGGTTAGGGTACCAGTTAGGGAACGGGTTCAGGTTAGGGTTAGGGTAAGGATTAGGTTTAGGATTAGGGTTAGGTTACGGGTTAGGGTACGAATTAGGGTTAGGGTTAGGTTTAGGGTTGGGGTTAGGTTTAGGGTACAGGTTAGGGTTAGAGTTAGGGTTAGGGTAAGGTTTAGGGTACGGGTTAGGGTTAGGGTTAGGGTTAGGGTTAGGTTTAGGGTACGGTTTAGTGTTAGGGATAGGGTAAGGTTTAGGGTTAGGATTAGGGTTAGTGTTAGGGTTAGGGCACGGTTTAGGGTTAGGGTACCGGTTAGGGTTAGGGTACGGGTTAGGGTTAGGCTTAGCGTACGGGTTAGGTTTAGGGTTAGGGGTTAGGTTTAGGGTTAGGGTAAGGGTACGGGTTAGGGTTAGGTTTAGGGTATGGGTTAGGGTTAGGGTCAGGTTTAGGGTACGGGTTAGGGTTAGGGTACGGGTTAGGATTAGGGTTAGGGTACGGGTCAGGGTTAGGGTTGGGGGTTAGGGTTAGTGTTAGGGTTAGGGTTAGGGTACGGGTTATGGTTAGGGTACGGGTTAGGGTTAGGGTTAGGGTTAGGGTTAGCGTACGGGTTAGGGTTAGGGTTAGGGTTAGGGTACGGGTTAGGGTTAGGGTTAGGGTTAGGGTACGGGTTAGGGTTAGGGTTAGGGGTTAGAGTAGTGTACGGGTTAGGGTTAGGGTTTGGGGTTAGGGTTAGGGTTAGGGTTAGTGTTAGGGTACGGGTTAGGGTTAGTGTACGTGTTAGGGATAGGGTTAGGGTTACGGATAGCGTACGGGTTAGGGTTAGGGTACGGTTTAGGGTTAGGGTATGGTTTAGTGTTAGGGTTAGGAAAGAGTTAGGGTTAGGGTTAGGGTACGGGTTAGGGTTAGGGTACGGGTTAGGGTTAGGGTTAGATTTAGGGTTAGCGTACGGGTTAGGGTTAGGGTTAGGGTTAGGGTTAGGGTACTGGTTAGGGTTAGGGTACGGGTTAGTGTTAAGGTTAGGGTTAGGGTTAGGGTTCGGGTTTGGAAAGAGTTAGTGTTAGGGTTAGGGTTAGGGTTAGGGTACGGGTTAAGGGTAGGGTTAGGGTACGGGTTAGGTTTAGGGTTAGGGTTAGGGTTAGGGTACGGGTTAGGGTTAGGGTTAGGGGTTAGGGGTTACGGATAGGGTTATGGTTAGGGTTAGGGTTAGCGTACGTGTTAGGGTACGGGTTAGGGTTAGGGTACGGGTTAGGGTACGGGTTAGGTTTACGGTACGGGTTAGGGTACGTGTTAGGGTTAGGGTACGGTTTAGGGTTAGGGTTAGGGGTTAGGGTTAGGGTTAGGGTTAGGGTACGGGTTAGGGTTAGGGTACGGCTTAGGGTTAGGGATAGGGTACAGGTTAGGGTGAGGGTACGGGTTAGGTTTAAGGTTAGGGTACGTGTTAGGGTTAGGGTTAGGGGTTAGGGTTAGGGTTAGGGTTAGGGTACGGGTTAGGGTTAGGGTTAGGGTACGGGTTAGCGATAGGGTTAGCGTACGAGTTTGTTTAGGGTACAGGTTAGGGTTAGGTTTAGGGTTAGGGTTAGGTTTAGGGTACGGGTTAGGTTTAGGGTTAGGGTTAGGGTTAGGGTACGGGTTAGGGTACGGGTTAGGGTTAGGGTACGCGTTAGGGTACGGGTTCGGTTTAGGGTACGGGTTAGGGTTAGGGTACGGGTTAGGGTACGGGTTAGGGTTAGGGTTAGGGTTAGGGTTAGGGCACGGGTTAGGGTTAGGGTACGGGTTAGGGTTAGGGTTAGGGTTAGGGTTAGGGTACGGGTTAGGGTTAGGGTACGGGTTAGGGTTAGGTTTAGGGTACGAGTTAGTGTTAGGGTTAGGGGTTAGGTTTAGTGTTAGGGTTAGGGTACGGGTTAGGGGTAGGGTACGGGTTAGGGTTAGGGTTAGGGTTAGAGTTAGGGTTAGCGTACGGGTTAGGGTTAGGTTTAGGTTTAGGGTTAGGGTTAGGGTAAGGGTTAGGGTACGGGTTAGGGTTAGGGTTAGGGTTAGGATTAGGGTACGGTTTAGGGTTAGGGTTAGGGTTAGGGTTAGGGTATGGGTTAGGGTACGGTTTAGGGTACGAGTTAGGGTTAGGGTGAGGGTTAGCGTATGGGTTAGGGTTATGGTTAGGGTTAGAGTTCGGGTACGGGTTAGGTTTAGGGTTAGGGTAAGGGTTAGGGTACGTGTTAGGGTTAGGGTTAGGGTTAGGTTTAGGGTACCGGTTAGGGTTAGGGTTAGGATTAGGGTACGGGTTAGGGTTAGGGTACGGGTTAGGGTTAGGGTACGGGTTAGGGTACGGGTTAGGGTACGGGTTAGGGTACGGGTTAGGGTTAGGGTACGGGTTAGGTTTAGGGTAGGGTTTAGGGTTAGGGTACGGGTTAGGGTTAGGGTTAGGGTTAGGTTTAGGGTTCAGGTTAGGTTTAGGTTACGGGTTAGGGTACGTGTTAGGTTTAGGGTACGGGTTAGGGTTAGGGTTAGTGGTTAGGGTTAGGGTTAGCTTTAGGGTTAGGGTACGGGTTAGTGTTAGGGTACGGGTTAGGGTTAGGGATAGGGTACGGGTTAGGTTGAGGGTACGGGTTAGGGTTAGGGTTAGGGTTAGGGTACGGGTTAGGGTTAGGGTACGGGTTAGGGTTAGGGTTAGGGGTTAGGGGTTATTGTTAGGGTAAGGGTTAGAGTTAGGGTTAGTTTACGGGTTAAGGTTAGGGTTAGGGTACGGGTTAGGGTACGAGTTAGGGTTAGGGTGAGGGTTAGGGTACGGGTTAGTGTTAGGATTAGGGTTAGGGTACGGGTTAGGGTTAGGGTTAGGGTAAGGGTTAGGGTACGGGTTAGGGTTAGGGTTAGGGTTAGGATTAGGGTACGGGTTAGGGTTAGGGTTAGGGTTAGGGTTAGTGTATGGTTTAGGGTACGGGTTAGTTTAGGGTAAGGGTTAGGGTACGGGTTAGGGTACGGGTTAAGTTTAGGGTTAGGGTTAGGGTACGGGTTAGGGTTAGGGTACAGGTTAGGGTTAGGGTACGGGTTAGGGTTAGGGTTAGGTTTAGGGTACAGGTTAGGTTTAGGGTACGGTTTAGGGTACGTGTTATGGTTAGGGTACGGGTTAGGGTTAGGGTTAGGGGTTAGGGTTAGGTTTAGGGTTAGGGTTAGGGTACGGGTTAGGGGTAGGGTACGTGTAAGGGTTAGGGATAGGGTACGGGTTAGGGTGAGGGTACGGGTTAGGGTTAGGGTTAGGGTACGTGTTAGGGTTAGGGTTAGGGGTTAGGGTTAGGGTTAGGGTTAGATACGGGTTAGGGTACGGGTTAGGGTTAGGGTACGGGTTAGGGTTAGGGTACGGGTTAGGGTTAGGGTTAGGGGTTAGGGGTTATTGTTAGGGTAAGGGTTAGGGTTAGGGTTAGGGTAGGGGTTAGGGTACGAGTTAGGGTTAGGGTTAGGGTTGGGTACGGTTTAGGGTTAGGGTTAGGGTTCAGGTTGGGGTTAGGGTTAGGGTACCGGTTAGGGTTAGGGTACGGGTTAGGGTTAGGCTTAGCGTACGGGTTAGGTTAATGGTTAGGGGTTAGGGTAGGGTTAGGGTTAGGGTACGGGTAAGTGTTAGGGTACGGGTTAGGGTGAGGGTTAGGTTTAGGGTACGGGTTAGGGTTAGGGTACGGTTTAGGATTAGGGTTAGGGTACGGGTTAGGGTTAGGGTTTGGGGTTAGGGTTAGGGATAGTGTTAGGGTTAGGGTTAGGGTACGGGTTAGGGTTAGTGTACGGGTTAGGGTTAGGGTTAGGTTTACGGATAGCGTACGGGTTAGGGTTAGGGTTAGGGTTAGGTTTAGGGTACGGGTTAGGGCTAGGGTACGGGTTAGGGTTAGGTTTAGGAAAGAGTTAGGGTTAGGGTTAGGGTACAGGTTAGGGTTATGGTACGGGTTAGGGTTAGGGTTAGAGTTAGGGTTAGCGTACGGGTTAGGGTTAGGGTTAGGGTTAGGGTTAGGGTACGGGTTAGGGTTAGGGTACGGGTTAGGGTTAGGGTAAGGGTTAGGGTTAGGGTTAGTGTTAGGGTTAGGGTTTGGAAAGGGTTAGTGTTAGGGTTAGGGTTAGGGTTAGGGTACGGGTTAAGGTTAGGGTTAGGGTACGGGTTAGGGTTAGGGTTAGGGTTAGGGTTAGGGTACGGGTTAGGGTTAGGGTTAGGGTTAGGGTTAGGGTTTAGGGGTTACGGTTAGGGTTATGGTTAGGGTTAGGGTTAGGGTATGGGTTAGGGTACGGGTTAGGGTTAGGGTACGGGTTAGGGTACGGGTTAGGGTTAGGGTTAGGGTTAGGGTTAGGGTTAGGGTACGGGTTAGGGTTAGGGTACGGGTTAGGGTTAGGGTTAGGTTACGGGTTAGGTTTAGGGTACGGGTTAGGGTACGTGTTAGGGTTAGGGTATGGGTTAGGGTTAGGGTTACGGGTTAGGGCTAGGGTTAGGGTTAGGGTTAGGGTACGGGTTAGGGTTAGGGTACGGCTTAGGGTTAGGGATAGGGTACGGGTTAGGGTGAGTGTACGGGTTAGGATTAGGGTTAGGATACGTGTTAGGGTTAGGTTTAGGGGTTAGGGTTAGGGTTAGGGTTAGGGTACACGTAAGGGTTAGGGTTAGGGTTAGGGTTACGGTACGGGTTAGGGTTAGGGTACGTGTTAGGGTTAGGGTTAGGGTACAGGTTAGGTTTAGGGTTAGGGGTTAGGGTTAGGGTTAGGGTTAGAGTAGGGTTACGGTACAGGTTAGGGTTAGGGTACGGGTTAGGATTAGGGTTAGGGTTAGGGTTAGGTTTAGGGTACGGGTTAGGGTTAGGGTTAGGTTTAGGTTTAGGTTTAGGGTACGGGTTAGGGTTAGGGTACGGATTAGGGTTAGGGTTAGGGTTAGGGTTAGGGTTAGGGTTAGTGTTAGGAAAGGGTTAGGGTTAGGGTTAGGTTTAGGGTACGGGTTAGGGTACGGGTTAGGGTTAGGGTTAGGTTTAGGGTTAGGGTACAGGTTAGGGTTAGGGTTAGGGTACAGGTTAGGTTTAGGGTTAGGGTACAGGTTAGGGTTAGGGTTAGGGTTAGGGTTAGGTTTAGGGTACGGGTTAGGGTTAGGGTTAGGGTTAGGGTTAGGTTTAGCAAAGGGTTAGGGTTAGTGTTAGGGTTAGGGTTAGGTTTAGGGTTTGGGTACGGGTTAGGGTACGGGTTAGGGTTAGGGTAAGGGTTAAGGTTAGGGTTAGGTTATGGGTTAGGGTTAGGGTTAGGGTTAGTGGTAGGGTTAGCGTACGGGTTAGGGTTAGGGTTCGGGTTAGGGTTAGGGTACGGTTTAGGGTTAGGGTACGGGTTAGGGTTAGGGTTAGGGTTAGGGTTAGGGACAGGGTACGGGTTAGTGTTAGGTTTAGGGTTAGGGTTTAGGGGTTAGTTTTAGGGTTAGGGTTAGGGTTAGGGTACGGGTTAGGGTACGGGTTAGGGTTAGGGTACGGGTTAGTGTTAGGGTTAGGGTTAGGGTTTGGGTTAGGGTTAGTGTATGGGTTAGGGTTAGGGTACGGGTTAGGGTTAGGGTTAGGGTTAGGGTTAGTTTTAAGGTTAGGCAAGGGTTAGGGTTAGGGTTAGAGTTAGGGTTAGGGTATGGGTTAACGGTAGGGTTAGGGTACGGGTTAGGGTTAGGGTTAGTGTTAGGGTTAGGGTTAGGGTACGGGTTAGGCTTAGGGTTAGGGTACCGGTTAGGGAACGGGTTCGGGTTAGGGTTAGGGTAAGGATTAGGTTTAGGATTAGGGTTAGGTTACGGGTTAGGGTACGAATTAGGGTTAGGGTTAGGTTTAGGGTTGGGGTTAGGTTTAGGGTACAGGTTAGGGTTAGAGTTAGGGTTAGGGTAAGGTTTAGGGTACGGGTTAGGGTTAGGGTTAGGGTTAGGGTTAGGTTTAGGGTACGGTTTAGTGTTAGGGATAGGGTAAGGTTTAGGGTTAGGATTAGGGTTAGTGTTAGGGTTAGGGCACGGTTTAGGGTTAGGGTACCGGTTAGGGTTAGGGTACGGGTTAGGGTTAGGCTTAGCGTACGGGTTAGGTTTAGGGTTAGGGGTTAGGTTTAGGGTTAGGTTAAGGGTACGGGTTAGGGTTAGGTTTAGGGTATGGGTTAGGGTTAGGGTCAGGTTTAGGGTACGGGTTAGGGTTAGGGTACGGGTTAGGATTAGGGTTAGGGTACGGGTCAGGGTTAGGGTTGGGGGTTAGGGTTAGTGTTAGGGTTAGGGTTAGGGTACGGGTTATGGTTAGGGTACGGGTTAGGGTTAGGGTTAGGGTTAGCGTACGGGTTAGGGTTAGGGTTAGGGTTAGGGTACGGGTTAGGGTTAGGGTTAGGGTTAAGGTACGGGTTAGGGTTAGGGTTAGGGGTTAGAGTAGTGTACGGGTTAGGGTTAGGGTTTGGGGTTAGGGTTAGGGTTAGGGTTAGTGTTAGGGTACGGGTTAGGGTTAGTGTACGGTTTAGGGATAGGGTTAGGGTTACGGATAGCGTACGGGTTAGGGTTAGGGTACGGTTTAGGGTTAGGGTATGGTTTAGTGTTAGGGTTAGGAAAGAGTTAGGGTTAGGGTTAGGGTACGGGTTAGGGTTAGGGTACGGGTTAGGGTTAGGGTTAGATTTAGGGTTAGCGTACGGGTTAGGGTTAGGGTTAGGGTTAGGGTTAGGGTACTGGTTAGGGTTAGGGTACGGGTTAGTGTTAGGGTTAGGGTTAGGGTTAGGGTTCGGGTTTGGAAAGAGTTAGTGTTAGGGTTAGGGTTAGGGTTAGGGTACGGGTTAAGGGTAGGGTTAGGGTACGGTTTAGGTTTAGGGTTAGGGTTAGGGTTAGGGTACGGGTTAGGGTTAGGGTTAGGGGTTAGGGGTTACGGTTAGGGTTATGGTTAGGGTTAGGGTTAGCGTACGTGTTAGGGTACGGGTTAGGGTTAGGGTACGGGTTAGGGTACGGGTTAGGGTATTGGTTAGGGTTAGGGTACGGGTTAGGTTTAGGGTACGGGTTAGGGTTAGGGTTAGGGTACGGGTTAGGTTTACGGTACGGGTTAGGGTACGTGTTAGGGTTAGGGTACGGTTTAGGGTTAGGGTTAGGGGTTAGGGTTAGGGTTAGGGTTAGGGTACGGGTTAGGGTTAGGGTACGGCTTAGGGTTAGGGATAGGGTACAGGTTAGGGTGAGGGTACGGGTTAGGTTTAAGGTTAGGGTACGTGTTAGGGTTAGGGTTAGGGGTTAGGGTTAGGGTTAGGGTTAGGGTACGGGTTAGGGTTAGGGTTAGGGTACGGGTTAGCGATAGGGTTAGCGTACGAGTTTGTTTAGGGTACAGGTTAGGGTTAGGTTTAGGGTTAGGGTTAGGTTTAGGGTACGGGTTAGGTTTAGGGTTAGGGTTAAGGTTAGGGTACGGGTTAGGGTACGGGTTAGGGTTAGGGTACGGGTTTGGGTACGGGTTCGGTTTAGGGTACGGGT
>JAVLSZ010000278.1:40000-47500 GCA_032313775.1 Urocyon cinereoargenteus | reverse complement strand
TTAGAGTTAGGGGTTAGGTTTAGGGTTAGGGTACAGGTTAGGGTTAGGGTACGGATTAGGGTATGGGTTAGGGTACGGGTTAGGGTTAGGGTTAGGGTACGGGTTAGGGTTAGAGTTAGGGTACGGGTTAGGGTACGGGTTAGGGTTAGGGTACGGGTTAGGGTTAGGGTTAGGGTTAGGGTTAGGGTTAGGTTTAGGAAAGGTTTAGGGTTAGGGTTAGGGTACGGGTTAGGGTTAGGTTTAGGGTTAGGGTTAGGGTATGGGTTAGGGTTAAGGTACGGGTTAGGGTTAGGGTACGTGTTAGGGTACGGGTTAGGGTTAGGGTTAGGGTACGGGTTAGGGTTAGGGTTGGGTTAGGGTTAGGGTTCGGGTTAGGGTTAGGGTACGGGTTAGGGTACGAGTTAGGGTTAACGTTAGGGTTGGGTACGGGTTAGGGTTAGGGTTAGGTTTCGGGTTGGGGTTAGGTTTAGGGTACGGGTTAGTGTTAGAGTTAGGTTTAGGGTACGGGTTAGGGTTAGGGTTAGGGTACGGGTCAGGGTTAGGGTTGGGGGTTAGGGTTAGGGTTAGGGTTAGGGTTAGGGTACGGGTTAGGGTTAGGGTACGGGTTAGGGTTAGGGTTAGAGTTAGCGTTAGCGTACGGGTTAGGGTTAGGGTTAGGGTTAGGGTTAGGGTACGGGTTCGGGTTAGGGTTAGGGTACGGGTTAGGTTTAGGGTACGGTTTAGGGTACGTGTTAGGGTTAGGTACGGGTTAGGGTTAGGGTTAGGGGTTAGGGTTAGGGTTAGGGTTAGGGTTAGGGTACGGGTTAGGGTACGGGTTAGGGTTAGGTTTAGGGTTAGGGTACGGGTTACGGTTAGGGTACGGATTAGGGTTAGGGTTAGGTTTAGTGTTAGGGTTAAAGTACGGATTAGAGTTAGGGTTAAGTTTAGGGTTAGAGTTAGGTGTTAGGGGTTAGTGTTAGGGTAAGGGTTAGGGTTAGGGTTAGGGTACGGGTTAGGGTACGAGTTAGGGTTAGGGTTAGGTTTGGGTACGGGTTAGGGTTAGGGTTAGGGTTCGGGTTGGGGTTAGGGTTAGGGTACGGGTTAGGATTAGGGTTAGGGTACGGGTCAGGGTTAGGGTTGGGGGTTAGGGTTAGGGTTAGGGTTAGGGTTAAGGTACGGGTTAGGGTTAGGGTACGGGTTAGGGTTAGGGTTAGGGTTAGGTTTAGCGTATGGGTTAGGGTTAGGGTTAGGGTACGGTTTAGGGTTAGGGTACGGTTTAGGGTTAGGTTTAGGAAAGAGTTAGGGTTAGGGTTAGGGTACGGGTTAGGGTTAGGGTACGGGTTAGGGTTAGGGTTAGAGTTAGCGTTAGCGTACGGGTTAGGGTTAGGGTTAGGGTTAGGGTACGGGTTAGGGTTAGGGTACGGGTTAGGGTTTGGGTACGGGTTAGGGTGAGGGTTAGGGTTAGGGTTAGCGTACGTGTTAGGGTTAGGTTTAGGGTTAGGGTACGGGTTAGGGTTAGGGTACCGTTTAGGGTTAGGTTTAAGAAAGAGTTAGGGTTAGGGTTAGGGTACGGGTTAGGGTTAGGGTACGGGTTAGTGTTAGGTTTAGAGTTAGGGTTAGCCTACGGGTTAGGGTTAGGGTTAATGTTAGGGTTAGGGTACTGGTTAGGGTTAGGGTTAGGGTACGGTTTAGGGTTAGGGTTAGGGTTAGGGTTAGGGTTAGGGTTAGGAAAGGGTTAGTGTTAGGGTTAGGGTTAGGGTTAGGGTGCGGGTTAAGGTTAGGGTTAGGGTAAGGTTTAGGGTCAGGGATAGGGTTAGGGTTAGGGTACGGGTTAGGGTTAGGGTTAGGGTTAGGGTTAGGGGTTAGGGGTTACGGTTAGTGTTATGGTTAGGGTTAGGGTTAGGGTACGGGTTAGGGTACGGGTTAGGGTTAGGGTACGGGTTAGGGTATGGGTTAGGGTACGGGTTAGGGTTAGGGTTAGGGTACGGGTTAGGGTTAGGGTACGGGTTAGGGTTAGGGTTAGGGTACGGGTTAGGTTTAGGATACGGGTTAGGGTACGTGTTAGGGTTAGGGTACGGGTTAGGGTTAGGGGTTAGGGTTAGGGTTAGGGTACGGGTTAGGGTTAGGGTACGGGTTAGGGTTAGGGTACGGCTTAGGGTTAGGGATAGGGTACGGGTTAGGGTGAGGGTACGGGTTAGGGTTAGGGTTAGGGTACGTGTTAGGGTTAGGTTTAGGGGTTAGTGTTAGGGTTAGGGTACGGGTTAGGGTTAGGGTTAGGGTTAGGGTACGGGTTAGGTTTAGGGTATGGGTTAGGGTTAGGGTTAGGGTACAGGTTAGGTTTAGGGTTAGGGGTTAGGGTTAGGGTTAGGGTTAGGGTAGGGTTAGGGTACGGGTTAGGGTTAGGGTACGGGTTAGGGTTAGGGTTAGGGTTAGGGTTAGCGTAACGGTTAGGGTTAGGGTTAGGGTTAGGGTTAGGGTACGGGATAGGGTTAGGGTTAGGGTTAGGGTTTGGGTTAGGGTACGGGTTAGGGTTAAGGTTAGGGTACGGGTTAGGGTACGGGTTAGGGTTACGGTTAGGGTTAGGTTACGGGATAGGGTTAGGGTTAGGGTTAGTGGTAGGGTTAGCGTACGGGTTAGGGTTAGGTTTCGGGTTAGGGTTAGGGTACGGTTTAGGGTTAGGGTACGAGTTAGGGTTAGGGTTAGGGTTAGGGTTAGGGTTAGGGTTAGTGTTAGGGTTAGCAAAGGGTTAGGGTTAGGGTTAGGGTTAGGGTACGGTTTAGGGTTAGGTTTAGGGTACGTGTTAGAGTTAGGGTTAGGGTTAGGGTTAGGGACAGGGTACGGGTTAGGGTTAGGGTACGGGTTAGGGTTAGGGTTAGAGTTAGGGTTAGCGTACGGGTTAGGGTTAGGGTTAGGGTTAGGGTACGGGTTAGGGTTAGGGTACGGGTTAGGGTTAGGGTACGGGTTAGGGTGAGGGTTAGGGTTAGGGTTAGCGTACGTGTTAGGGTTAGGTTTAGGGTTAGGGTACGGGTTAGGGTTAGGGTACGGTTTAGGGTTAGGTTTAAGAAAGAGTTAGGGTTAGGGTTAGGGTACGGGTTAGGGTTAGGGTACGGGTTAGTGTTAGGTTTAGAGTTAGGGTTAGCCTAAGGGTTAGGGTTAGGGTTAGGGTTAGGGTTAGGGTACTGGTTAGGGTTAGGGTTAGGGTACGGTTTAGGGTTAGGGTTAGGGTTAGTGTTAAGGTTAGGGTTAGGAAAGGGTTAGTGTTAGGGTTAGGGTTAGGGTTAGGGTGCGGGTTAAGGTTAGGGTTAGGGTAAGGGTTAGGGTCAGGGTTAGGGTTAGGGTTAGGGTACGGGTTAGGGTTAGGGTTAGGGTTAGGGTTAGGGTTAGGGGTTAGGGGTTACGGTTAGTGTTATGGTTAGGGTTAGGGTTAGGGTACGGGTTAGGGTACGGGTTAGGGTTAGGGTACGGGTTAGGGTATGGGTTAGGGTACGGGTTAGGGTTAGGGTTAGGGTACGTGTTAGGGTTAGGGTACGGGTTAGGGTTAGGGTTAGGGGTTAGGGTTAGGGTTAGGGTACGGGTTAGGGTTAGGGTACGGGTTAGGGTTAGGGTACGGCTTAGGGTTAGGGATAGGGTACGGGTTAGGGTGAGGGTACGGGTTAGGGTTAGGGTTAGGGTACGTGTTAGGGTTAGGTTTAGGGGTTAGTGTTAGGGTTAGGGTACGGGTTAGGGTTAGGGTTAGGGTTAGGGTACGGGTTAGGTTTAGGGTACGGGTTAGGGTTAGGGTTAGGGTACAGGTTAGGTTTAGGGTTAGGGGTTAGGGTTAGGGTTAGGGTTAGGGTAGGGTTAGGGTACGGGTTAGGGTTAGGGTACGGGTTAGGGTTAGGGTTAGGGTTAGGGTTAGCGTAACGGTTAGGGTTAGGGTTAGGGTTAGGGTTAGGGTACGGGATAGGGTTAGGGTTAGGGTTAGGGTTTGGGTTAGGGTACGGGTTAGGGTTAGGGTTAGGGTACGGGTTAGGGTACGGGTTAGGGTTACGGTTAGGGTTAGGTTACGGGTTAGGGTTAGGGTTAGGGTTAGTGGTAGGGTTAGCTTACGGGTTAGGGTTAGGTTTCGGGTTAGGGTTAGGGTACGGTTTAGGGTTAGGGTACGAGTTAGGTTTAGGGTTAGGGTTAGGGTTAGGGTTAGTGTTAGGGTTAGCAAAGGGTTAGGGTTAGGGTTAGGGTTAGGGTACGGGTTAGGGTTAGGTTTAGGATACGTGTTAGAGTTAGGGTTAGGGTTAGGGTTAGGGACAGGGTACGGGTTAGGGTTAGGGTTAGGGTTAGGGGTTAGGGGTTAGTTTTAGGGTTAGGGTAAGGGTTAGGGTACGGGTTAGGGTACGGGTTAGGGTTAGGGTGCGGGTTAGTGTTAGGGTTAGGGTTAGGGTTAGGGTTAGGGTTAGGGTACGGTTTAGGGTTAGGGTACGGGTTAGGGTTAGGGTTAGGGTTAGGGTTAGGTTTAAGGTTAGGAAAGGGTTAGGGTTAGGGTTAGAGTTAGGGTTAGGGTATGGGTTAACGTTAGGGTTAGGGTACGGGTTAGGGTTAGGGTTAGTGTTAGGGTTAGGGTTAGGGTACGGGTTAAGTTTAGTGTTAGGGTACCGGTTAGGGTACGGGTTAGGGTTAGGGTTAGGGTACCTGTTAGGGATAGGGTTGGGTTAGGGTTAGGGTTAGGGTTAGGGTATGGGTTAGGGTTAGGGTACGGGTTAGGGTACGGGTTAGGGTTAGGTTTAGGGTTAGGGTACGGGTTAGGGTTAGGGTACGGATTAGGGTTAGGGTTAGGGTTAGCGTTAGGGTTAAAGTACGGATTAGGGTTAGGGTTAAGGTTAGTGTTAGGGTTAGGGGTTAGGGGTCAGTGTTAGGGTAAGGGTTAGGGTTAGGGTTAGGGTACGGGTTAGGGTACGAGTTAGGGTTAGGGTTAGGTTTGGGTACGGGTTAGGGTTAGGGTTACGGTTCGGCTTGGGGTTAGGGTTAGGGTACGGGTTAGTGTTAGAGTTAGGTTTAGGGTACGGGTTAGGGTTAGGGTACGGGTTAGGATTAGTGTTAGGGTACGGGTCAGGGTTAGGGTTGGGGGTTAGGGTTAGGGTTAGGGTTAGGGTTAAGGTACGGGTTAGGGTTAGGGTACGGGTTCGGGTTAGGGTTAGGGTTAGTGTTAGCGTATGGGTTAGGGTTAGGGTTAGGGTTAGGGTACGGGTTAGGGTTAGGGTACGGTTTAGGGTTAGGTTTAGGAAAGAGTTAGGGTTAGGGTTAGGGTACGGGTTAGGGTTAGGGTACGGGTTAGGGTTAGGGTTAGAGTTAGGGTTAGCGTACGGGTTAGGGTTAGGGTTAGGGTTAGGGGTTAGGGGTTAGTTTTAGGGTTAGGGTTAGGGTTAGTGTTAGGGTTAGGAAAGGGTTAGGGTTAGTGTTAGGGTACGGGTTAGGGTTAGGTTTAGGGTACGTGTTAGGGTTAGGGTTAGGGTTAGGGACAGGGTACGGGTTAGGGTTAGGGTTAGGGTTAGGGGTTAGGGGTTAGTTTTAGGGTTAGGGTTAGGGTTAGGGTACGGGTTAGGGTACGGGTTAGGGTTAGGGTACGGGTTAGTGTTAGGGTTAGTGTTAGGGTTAGGGTTAGGGTACGGGTTAGGTTTAGGTTTAGGGTTAGGGTTAGCGTACGGGTTAGGGTGAGGGTTAGGGTTCGGGTTAGGTTTAGGGTTAGGGTTAGGGTTAGGGTACGGGTTAGGGTTAGGATTAGGGTTAGGGTACGGGTTAGGGTACGGGTTAGGGTACGGTTTAGAGTACGGGTTAGTGTTAGGGTTAGGGTACGGGTTAGGGTTAGGGTTAGTGTTAGTGTTAGGGTTAAAGTACGTGTTAGGGTTAGTGTTTGGGTTAGGGTTAGGTTTAGGGGTTAGGGGTTAGGGTTATGGTTAGGGTTAGGGTACGGGTTAGGGTACGAGTTAGGGTTAGGATGAGGGTTAGCGTACGGATTAGGGTTAGGGTACGGGTTAGGGTTAGGGTACGGCTTAGGGTTAGGGATAGGGTATGAGTTAGGGTGAGGGTACGGGTTAGGGTTAGGCTTAGGGTACGTGTTAGGGTTAGAGTTAGGGGTTAGGTTTAGGGTTAGGGTACATGTTAGGGTTAGGGTACGGATTAGGGTATGGGTTAGGGTTCGGGTTAGGGTTAGGGTTAGGGTACGGGTTAGGGTTAGAGTTAGGGTACGGGTTAGGGTACGGGTTAGGGTTAGGGTACGGGTTAGGGTTAGGGTTAGGGTTAGGGTTAGGTTTAGGAAAGGTTTAGGGTTAGGGTTAGGGTACGGGTTAGGGTTAGGTTTAGGGTTAGGGTTAGGGTATGGGTTAGGGTTAAGGTACGGGTTAGGGTTAGGGTACGTGTTAGGGTACGGGTTAGGGTTAGGGTTAGGGTACGGGTTAGGGTTAGGGTTGGGTTAGGGTTAGGGTTCGGGTTAGGGTTAGGGTACGGGTTAGGGTACGAGTTAGGGTTAACGTTAGGGTTGGGTACGGGTTAGGGTTAGGGTTAGGTTTCGGGTTGGGGTTAGGTTTAGGGTACGGGTTAGTGTTAGAGTTAGGTTTAGGGTACGGGTTAGGGTTAGGGTACGGGTTAGGATTAGGGTTAGGGTACGGGTCAGGGTTAGGGTACGGTTTAGGGTTAGGGATAGGTACGGGTTAGGGTGAGGGTACGGGTTAGGGTTAGGATACGGGTTAGGGTTAGGGTTAGGATACGGGTTAGGGTTAGGGTTAGGGTACGGGTTAGGGTTAGGGTTAGGGTTAAGGTTAGTGTTAGGGTACGGGTTAGGGTTGGGGTTAGGGTTAGTGGTAGGGTTAGCGTACAGGTTAGCGTTAGGGTTCGGGTTAGGGTTAGGGTACGGTTTAGCGTTAGGGTACGGGTCAGTGTTAGGGTTAGGGTTAGGGTTAGGGTTAGGGTACGGGTTAGGTTTAGGTTTAGAGTACGGGTTAGGGTTAGGGATAGGGTTAGGTTTAGGGTTAGGGTACGGGTTAGGGTTAGGGTTATTGTTAGGGGTTAGGGGTTAGTTTTAGGGTTAGGGTTAGTGTTAGGGTACGGGTTAGGGTTAGGGTACGGGTTAGGGTTAGGTTTAGGGTTGGGTACAGTTTAGGGTTAGGGTTAGGGTTCGGGTTGGTGTTAGGGTTAGGGTACGGGTTAGGGTTAGGGTACCGGTTAGGGTTAGGGTTAGGGTTAGGGTTAGCGTACGGGTTAGGGTTAGGGTTAGGGTTAGGGTTAGGTTTGGGGTACGAGTTAGGGTTAGGGTTAGGGTTGGGTACAGTTTAGTGTTAGGGTTAGGGTTCGGGTTGGGGTTAGGGTTAGGGTACGGGTTAGGTTTAGTGTACGGGTTAGGGTTAGGTTTAGGGTTAGGGTTAGCGTACGGGTTAGGGTTAGGGTTAGGGTTAGGGTACGGGTTAGGCTTAGGGTACGGATTAGGGTTAGTGTAGGAAAGGGTTAGGGTTAGGGTTTGGGTACGGGTTAGGGTTAGGGTACGGGTTAGGGTTA
>JAVLSZ010000278.1:25000-35000 GCA_032313775.1 Urocyon cinereoargenteus | reverse complement strand
CGGGTTAGGGTTAGGGTTAGGGGTTAGGGTGTAGGGTTAGGGTACGGGTTAGGGTTAGGGTACGGGTTAGGGTTAGGTTTAGGGTTAGGGTTAGCGTACGGGTTAGGGTTAGGGTTAGGTTTAGGGTACGTTTTAGGGTTAGCGTACGGGTTAGGGTTAGGGTTAGGAAAGAGATAGGGTTAGGGTTAGGGTTAGGGTACGGGTTAGGGTTAGGGTACGGGTTAGGGTTAGGGTTAGAGTTAGGGTTAGCGTACGGGTTAGGGTTAGGGTTAGGGTTAGGGTTAGGGTACGGGTTAGGGTTAGGGTATGGGTTAGGGTTAGGTTTAGGGTTAGGGTTAGGGTTAGGAAAGGTTTAGTGTTAGGGTTAGGGTTAGGGTTAGGTTACGGGTTAAGGTTAGGTTTAGGGTACGGGTTAGGGTTAGGGTTAGAGTTAGGGTACAAGTTAGGGTTAGGGTTAGGGTTAGGGTTAGGGTTAGGGGTTAGGGGTTACGGTTAGGGTTATGATTAGGGTTAGGGTTAGGGTACGGGTTAGGGTACGGGTTAGGGTACGGTTTAGGGTACGGGTTAGGGCTAGGGTTAGGGTTAGGGTTAGGGTACGGGTTAGGGTTAGGGTAGGGGTTAGGGTTAGGGTTAGGGTACGGGTTAGGTTTAGGGTACGGGTTAGGGTACGTGTTAGGGTTAGGGTACGAGTTAGGGTTAGGGTTAGGGGTTAGGGTTAGGGTTAGGGTTAGGGTTAGCGTACGGGTTAGGGTTACGGTACGGCTTAGGGTTAGCGATAGGGTACGGGTTAGGGTGAGGTTACGTGTTAGGGTTAGGGTTAGGGTACGTGTTAGGGTTAGGGTTAGGGGTTAGGGTTAGGATTTGGGTACGGGTTAGGGTTAGGGTTAGGGTACGGGTTAGGGTTAGGGTACGGGTTAGGGTTAGGGTTAGGGTACAGGTATGGTTTAGGGTTAGGGGTTAGGGTTAGGGTTAGGGTTAGTGTAGGGTTAGGGTACGGGTTAGGGTTAGGGTACGGGTTAGGGTTAGGGTTAGGGTTAGGGTTAGGGTTAGCGTGACGGTTAGGGTTAGGGTTAGGGTTAGGGTTAGGTTTAGGTTTAGGGTACGGGTTAGGGTTATGGTACGGGTTAGGGTTAGGGTACGGGTTAGGGTTAGGGTTAGGGTTAGGTTTAGGAAAGGGTTAGGGTTAGGGTTAGGGTACGGGTTAGGGTTAGGTTTAGGGGTAGGGTTAGGGTTAGGTTACGGGTTAGGGTTAGGGTACGGGTTAAGGTTATGGTACGGGTTATGGTACGGGTTAGCGATAGGGTTAGGGTACGGATTTGTTTAGGGTACCGGTTAGGGTTAGGTTTAGGGTTAGGGTTAGGTTTAGGGTACGGGTTAGGGTTAGGGTTAGGGTTAGGGTTAGGGTACGGGTTAGGGTACGGGTTAGGGTTAGGGTACGGGTTAGGGTACGTGTTAGGTTTAGGGTACGGGTTAGGGTTAGGGTACGAGTTAGGGTTAGGGTACGGGTTAGGGTTAGGATTAGGGTTAGGGTTAGGGTACGGGTTAGGTTTAGGGGACGGGTTAGGGTTAGGGTTAGGGTACGTGTTAGGGTTAGGGTTAGGGGTTAAGGTTATGGTTAGGGTTAGGGTACGGGTTAGGGGTAGGGTACGGGCTAGGGTTAGGGTTAGGGTTAGGGTTAGAGTTAGGGTTAGCGTACGGGTTAGGGTTAGGGTTAGGGTAGAGTTAGGGTACGGGTTAGGGTTAGTGTACGGGTTAAGTTTAGGGTTAGGGTTAGGGTACGGGTTAGGGTTAGGGTTAGGTTTAGGGTACGGGTTAGAGTTAGGGTTAGGTGTTAGGGTAGTGTACGGGTTAGGGTTAGGTTTAGGGTTAGGGAACGGATTAGGGTTAGGGTTAGGGTTAGTGTTAGGGTTAAAGTATGTGTTAGGGTTAGGGTTAGGGTTAGGGTTAGGGTTAGGGTTAGGGGTTAGGGGTTAGTGTTAGGGTAAGGGTTAGTGTTAGGGTTAGGGTACGGGTTAGGGTACGAGTTACGGTTAGTGTTAGGGTTGGGTACAGTTTAGGGTTAGGGTTAGGGTTCGGGTTGGGGTTAGGGTTAGGGTACGGGTTAGGGTTAGAGTTAGGGTTAGGGTAAGGGTTAGGGTACGGGTTAGGGTTAGGGTTAGGGTTAGAGTTAGGTTTAGGGTACGGGTTATGGTTAGGGTTAGGGTTAGGTTTAGGGTACGGGTTAGGGTTAGGGTTAGGGTAAGCGTTAGGGTTAGGGTACGGGTTAGGGTACGGGTTAGGGTTAGGGTACGGGTTAGGGTACGGGTTAGGGTTAGGGTTAGGGTTAGGGTTAGGGTTAGGGTTAGGGCACGGTTTAGGGTTAGGGTACCGGTTAGGGTTAGGGTACGGGTTAGGGTTAGGCTTAGCGTACGGGTTAGGGTTAGGGTTAGGGGTTAGGGTTAGGGTTAGGTTTAGGGTACGGGTTAGTGTTAGGGTACGGGTTAGGGTTAGGGTTAGGTTTAGGGTAAGGGTTAGGGTTAGGGTACGGGTTAGGTTTAGGGTTAGGGCGTGGGTTAGGGTTAGGGTTTGGGGTTAGGGTTAGGGTTAGGGTTAGGGTTAGGGTTAGGGTACGGGTTAGGGTTAGGGTACGGGTTAGGGTTAGGTTTAGGGTTACGGTTAGCGTACGGGTTAGGGTTAGGTTTAGGGTTAGGGTTAGGGTACGGATTAGGGTTAGGGTAGGAAAGGGTTAGGGTTAGGTTTAGGGTACGGGTTAGGGTTAGGGTACGGGTTAGGGTTAGGGTTATTGTTAGGGTTAGCGTACGGGTTAGGGTTAGGGTTAGGGTACGGGTTAGGGTTAGGGTTAGGGTTAGGGTTAGGGTTAGGAAAGGGTTAGTGTTAGAGTTAGGGTAGGGTTAGGGTACGGGTTAAGGTTAGGGTTAGGGTACGGGTTAGGGTTAGGGTTAGGGTTAGGGTTAGGGTACGGGTTAGGGTTAGGGTTAGGGTTAGGGGTTAGGGGTTACGGTTAGGGTTATGGTTATAGTTAGGGTTAGGGTACGGGTTAGGGTACGGGTTAGGGTTAGGGTTAGGATTAGTGTTAGTGTACGGGTTAGTGTTAGGGTTAGGTTTTAGGGTTAGGTTTAGGGTACGGGTTAGGGTACGGGTTAGGTTTAAAGTACGGGTTAGGGTTAGGTTTAGAGTTAGGGTTAGCATACGGGTTAGGGTTAGGTTTAGGGTTAGGGTTAGGGTACGGGTTAAGGTTAGGGTTAGGGTTAGGCTTAGGGTTAGGAAAGGGTTAGTGTTAGGGTTAGGGTAGGGTTAGGGTACGGGTTAAGGTTAGGGTTAGGGTACGGTTTAGGTTTAGGGTTAGGGTTAGGGTACGGGTTAGGGTTAGGGTTAGGTTTAGGGTTAGGGGTTAGGGGTTACGGTTAGGGTTATGGTTAGGGTTAGGGTTATTTTACGGGTTAGGGTACGGGTTAGGGTTAGGGTACGGGTTAGGGTTTGGGTTAGGGTTAGGGTTAGGGTTAGGGTACGGGTTAGGGTTAGTGTACGGGTTAGGGTTAGGGTTAGGGTCAGGGTACAGGTTAGGTTTAGGGTTAGGTTTAGGGTACGGGTTAGGGTTAGGGTTAGGGGTTAGGGTAGTGTACGGGTTAGGGTTAGGGTTAGGGTACGGATTAGGGTTAGGGTTAGGGTTAGTGTTAGGGTTAAATTACGGGTTAGGTTTAGGGTTAGGGTTAGGGTTAGGGGTTAGGTGTTAGTGTTAGGGTATGTGTTAGGGTTAGGGTTAAGGTACGGGTTAGGGTACGAGTTAGGGTTAGGGTTAGGGTTGGGTACAGTTTAGGGTTAGGGTTAGGATTCGGGTTGGGGTTAGGATTAGGGTACGGGTTAGGGTTAGAGTTAGGGTTAGGGTAAGGGTTAGGGTACGGGTTAGGGTTAGGGATAGGGTTAGGGTTAGGTTTAGGGAACGGGTTATGGTTAGGGTTAGGGTTAGGGTTAGGTTTAGGGTACGGGTTAGGGTTAGGGTTAGGGTAAGGGTTAGGGTTAGTGTACGGGTTAGGGTTAGGGTACGGGTTAGGGTTAGGTTTAGGGTACTGGTTAGGGTTAGGGTTATTGTTAGGGGTTAGGGGTTAGTTTTAGGGTTAGGGTTAGTGTTAGGGTATGGGTTAGGGTTAGAGTATGGGTTACGGTTAGGTTTAGGGATAGGGTTAGGGTACGGGTTAGGGTTAATGTACGGGTTAGCGTTAGGTTTAGTGTTAGGGTACGGGTTAGGGTTAGGGTTAGGGTACGGGTTAGGATTAGGGTTGGGTTAGGTTTACGGTTAGGGTTAGGGTACGGGTTACGGTTAGGGTACGATTTAGGGTACGGGTTAGGGTTAGGGTTAGGGTTAGGGTACGAGTTAGGGTTAGGGTTAGGTTTAGGGTTAGGGTACTGGTTAGGGTTAGGGTTAGGGTACGTGTTAGGGTTAGCGTTAGGGGTTAGGGTTAGGGTATGGGTTAGGTTTAGGGTTAGGGTAAGGTTTAGGTTTAGGGTACCGGTTAGGGTTAGGGTTAGGGTTAGTGTTAGTGTTAAAGTACGGGTTAGGGTTAGGGTTAGGGTTAGGGTTAGGGTAGGGTTAGGGTTAGGGTTAGGGTTAAGGGTTAGGGGTTAGGGTTAGGGTTAGGATTAGGGTTAGGGTACGGGTTAGGGTACGAGTTAGGGTTAGGGTTAGGGTTAGGGTTAGGGTATGGGTTAGGGAAAGGGTTAGGGTACGGGTTAGGGTTAGGGTTAGGGTACGGGATAGGGTTAGGGTTAGGGTTAGGGTTAGGGTTAGGGTTAGGGTTAGGAAGGGTTAGGAAAGGGTTAGGGTTAGGGTTAGGGGTTAGGGGTTACGGTTACGGTTATGGTTAGGGTTAGGGTTAGTGTACGGGTTAGGGTACGGGTTAGGGTTAGGGTTAGGGTTAGGGTACGGGTTAGGGTTAGGGTACGGGTTAGTGTTAGTGTTAGGGTTAGGGTTAGGGTACGGGTTAGGGTAAGGGTTAGGGTTAGGGTACGGGTTAGGGTTAGGGTTAGGGTTAGGTTTAGGAAAGGGTTAGGGTTAGGGTTAGGGTACGGGTTAGGATTAGGTTTAGGGTTAGGGTTAGGGTATGCGTTAGGGTTAAGGTACGGGTTAGGGTTAGGGTACGTGTTAGGGTACGGGTTAGGGTTAGGGTTAGGGTACGGGTTAGGGTTAGGGTTGGGTTAGGGTTAGGGTTAAGGTACGGGTTAGGGTTAGGGTACGGGTTAGGGTACGGGTTAGGGTTAGGGTTAGGATTAGGGTTAGGGTACCGGTTACGGTTAGGGTACGGATTAGGGTTAGGGTTAGGGTTAGTGTTAGGGTTAAAGTACGGTTTAGGGATAGGGTTAAGTTTAGGGTTAGGGTTAGGGGTTAGTGTTAGGGTAAGGATTAGGGTTAGGGTTAGGGTACGGGTTAGGGTACGAGTTAGGGTTAGGGTTAGGGTTGGGTACGGGTTAGGGTTAGGGTTAGGGTTCGGGTTGGGGTTAGGGTTAGGGTACGGGTTAGTGTTAGAGTTAGGTTTAGGGTACGGGTTAGGATTAGGGTACGGGTTAGGATTAGGGTTAGGGTACGGGTTAGGGTTAGGGTACGGGTTAGGGTTAGGTTTAGGGTTAGGGTACGTTTTAGGGTTAGCGTACGGGTTAGGGTTAGGGTTAGGAAAGATTTAGGGTTAGGGTTAGGGTACGGGTTAGGTTTAGGGTACGGGTTAGGGTTAGGGTTAGAGTTAGGGTTAGCGTATGGGTTAGGGTTAGGGTTAGGGTTTGGGTTAGGGTTAGGGTACGGGTTAGGGTTAGGGTATGTGTTAGGGTTAGGTTTAGGGTTAGGGTTAGGGTTAGGAAAGGGTTAGGGTTAGGGTTAGGGTTAGGGTTAGGGTACGGGTTAGGGTTAGGGTTAGGGTTAGGGTTAGGGTTAGGGGATAGGGGTTACGGTTAGGGTTATGGTTAGTGTTAGGGTTAGGGTACGGGTTAGGGTTAGGGTTAGGGTTAGGGTTAGGTTTAGTGTTCGGGTACGGCTTAGTGTAAGGGTTAGGGTTAGGGTTAGGAAAGGGTTAGGGTTAGGGATAGGGTACGGGTTAGGTTTAGGGTTAGGGTTAGGGTTAGGGTACAGGTTAGGTTTAGGGTACGGGTTAGGGTTAGGGTATGGTTTAGGGTACGGTTTAGGGTTAGGGTTCGGGTACGTGTAAGTGTTAGGGTTAGGGTTAGGGTACGGGTTAGGGTTAGTGTTAGGGTTAGGGTACGGGTTAGAGTTAGGGTTAGGTTTAGTGTTAGGGTTAGGTTAAGGGTACGGGTTAGTGTTAGGGTTAGGGTTAGGTTTAGGGTACGGGTTAGGGTACGGGTTAGGGTTAGGGTTAGGGTACGGGTTTGGGTTAAGGTTAGGGTTAGGGTTAGGGTAAGGGTTAGGGTACGGGTTAGGGTTAGGGTACGGGTTAGGTTAAGGGTACGGGTTAGGGTTAGGGGACAGGTTAGGGTTAGGGCTAGGGTTAGGAAATGGTTAGGGTTAGGGTTAGGTTTAGGGCACGGTTTAGGGTTAGGGTACCGGTTAGGGTTACGGTACGGGTTAGGGTTAGGCTTTGCGTACGGGTTAGGGTTAGGGTTAGGGGTTAGGGTGTAGGGTTAGGGTACGGGTTAGGGTTAGGGTACGGGTTAGGGTTAGGTTTAGGGTTAGGGTTAGCGTACGGGTTAGGGTTAGGGTTAGGTTTAGGGTACGTTTTAGGGTTAGCGTACGGGTTAGGGTTAGGGTTAGGAAAGAGATAGGGTTAGGGTTAGGGTTAGGGTACGGGTTAGGGTTAGGGTACGGGTTAGGGTTAGGGTTAGAGTTAGGGTTAGCGTACGGGTTAGGGTTAGGGTTAGGGTTAGGGTTAGGGTACGGGTTAGGGTTAGGGTATGGGTTAGGGTTAGGTTTAGGGTTAGGGTTAGGGTTAGGAAAGGTTTAGTGTTAGGGTTAGGGTTAGGGTTAGGTTACGGGTTAAGGTTAGGTTTAGGGTACGGGTTAGGGTTAGGGTTAGAGTTAGGGTACAAGTTAGGGTTAGGGTTAGGGTTAGGGTTAGGGTTAGGGGTTAGGGGTTACGGTTAGGGTTATGATTAGGGTTAGGGTTAGGGTACGGGTTAGGGTACGGGTTAGGGTACGGTTTAGGGTACGGGTTAGGGCTAGGGTTAGGGTTAGGGTTAGGGTACGGGTTAGGGTTAGGGTAGGGGTTAGGGTTAGGGTTAGGGTACGGGTTAGGTTTAGGGTACGGGTTAGGGTACGTGTTAGGGTTAGGGTACGAGTTAGGGTTAGGGTTAGGGGTTAGGGTTAGGGTTAGGGTTAGGGTTAGCGTACGGGTTAGGGTTACGGTACGGCTTAGGGTTAGCGATAGGGTACGGGTTAGGGTGAGGTTACGTGTTAGGGTTAGGGTTAGGGTACGTGTTAGGGTTAGGGTTAGGGGTTAGGGTTAGGATTTGGGTACGGGTTAGGGTTAGGGTTAGGGTACGGGTTAGGGTTAGGGTACGGGTTAGGGTTAGGGTTAGGGTACAGGTATGGTTTAGGGTTAGGGGTTAGGGTTAGGGTTAGGGTTAGTGTAGGGTTAGGGTACGGGTTAGGGTTAGGGTACGGGTTAGGGTTAGGGTTAGGGTTAGGGTTAGGGTTAGCGTGACGGTTAGGGTTAGGGTTAGGGTTAGGGTTAGGTTTAGGTTTAGGGTACGGGTTAGGGTTATGGTACGGGTTAGGGTTAGGGTACGGGTTAGGGTTAGGGTTAGGGTTAGGTTTAGGAAAGGGTTAGGGTTAGGGTTAGGGTACGGGTTAGGGTTAGGTTTAGGGGTAGGGTTAGGGTTAGGTTACGGGTTAGGGTTAGGGTACGGGTTAAGGTTATGGTACGGGTTATGGTACGGGTTAGCGATAGGGTTAGGGTACGGATTTGTTTAGGGTACCGGTTAGGGTTAGGTTTAGGGTTAGGGTTAGGTTTAGGGTACGGGTTAGGGTTAGGGTTAGGGTTAGGGTTAGGGTACGGGTTAGGGTACGGGTTAGGGTTAGGGTACGGGTTAGGGTACGTGTTAGGTTTAGGGTACGGGTTAGGGTTAGGGTACGAGTTAGGGTTAGGGTACGGGTTAGGGTTAGGATTAGGGTTAGGGTTAGGGTACGGGTTAGGTTTAGGGGACGGGTTAGGGTTAGGGTTAGGGTACGTGTTAGGGTTAGGGTTAGGGGTTAAGGTTATGGTTAGGGTTAGGGTACGGGTTAGGGGTAGGGTACGGGCTAGGGTTAGGGTTAGGGTTAGGGTTAGAGTTAGGGTTAGCGTACGGGTTAGGGTTAGGGTTAGGGTAGAGTTAGGGTACGGGTTAGGGTTAGTGTACGGGTTAAGTTTAGGGTTAGGGTTAGGGTACGGGTTAGGGTTAGGGTTAGGTTTAGGGTACGGGTTAGAGTTAGGGTTAGGTGTTAGGGTAGTGTACGGGTTAGGGTTAGGTTTAGGGTTAGGGAACGGATTAGGGTTAGGGTTAGGGTTAGTGTTAGGGTTAAAGTATGTGTTAGGGTTAGGGTTAGGGTTAGGGTTAGGGTTAGGGGTTAGGGGTTAGGAGGTTAGGGTAAGGGTTAGTGTTAGGGTTAGGGTACGGGTTAGGGTACGAGTTACGGTTAGTGTTAGGGTTGGGTACAGTTTAGGGTTAGGGTTAGGGTTCGGGTTGGGGTTAGGGTTAGGGTACGGGTTAGGGTTAGAGTTAGGGTTAGGGTAAGGGTTAGGGTACGGGTTAGGGTTAGGGTTAGGGTTAGAGTTAGGTTTAGGGTACGGGTTATGGTTAGGGTTAGGGTTAGGTTTAGGGTACGGGTTAGGGTTAGGGTTAGGGTAAGCGTTAGGGTTAGGGTACGGGTTAGGGTACGGGTTAGGGTTAGGGTACGGGTTAGGGTACGGGTTAGGGTTAGGGTTAGGGTTAGGGTTAGGGTTAGGGCACGGTTTAGGGTTAGGGTACCGGTTAGGGTTAGGGTACGGGTTAGGGTTAGGCTTAGCGTACGGGTTAGGGTTAGGGTTAGGGGTTAGGGTTAGGGTTAGGTTTAGGGTACGGGTTAGTGTTAGGGTACGGGTTAGGGTTAGGGTTAGGTTTAGGGTAAGGGTTAGGGTTAGGGTACGGGTTAGGTTTAGGGTTAGGGCGTGGGTTAGGGTTAGGGTTTGGGGTTAGGGTTAGGGTTAGGGTTAGGGTTAGGGTTAGGGTACGGGTTAGGGTTAGGGTACGGGTTAGGGTTAGGTTTAGGGTTACGGTTAGCGTACGGGTTAGGGTTAGGTTTAGGGTTAGGGTTAGGGTACGGATTAGGGTTAGGGTAGGAAAGGGTTAGGGTTAGGTTTAGGGTACGGGTTAGGGTTAGGGTACGGGTTAGGGTTAGGGTTATTGTTAGGGTTAGCGTACGGGTTAGGGTTAGGGTTAGGGTACGGGTTAGGGTTAGGGTTAGGGTTAGGGTTAGGGTTAGGAAAGGGTTAGTGTTAGAGTTAGGGTAGGGTTAGGGTACGGGTTAAGGTTAGGGTTAGGGTACGGGTTAGGGTTAGGGTTAGGGTTAGGGTTAGGGTACGGGTTAGGGTTAGGGTTAGGGTTAGGGGTTAGGGGTTACGGTTAGGGTTATGGTTATAGTTAGGGTTAGGGTACGGGTTAGGGTACGGGTTAGGGTTAGGGTTAGGATTAGTGTTAGTGTACGGGTTAGTGTTAGGGTTAGGTTTTAGGGTTAGGTTTAGGGTACGGGTTAGGGTACGGGTTAGGTTTAAAGTACGGGTTAGGGTTAGGTTTAGAGTTAGGGTTAGCATACGGGTTAGGGTTAGGTTTAGGGTTAGGGTTAGGGTACGGGTTAAGGTTAGGGTTAGGGTTAGGCTTAGGGTTAGGAAAGGGTTAGTGTTAGGGTTAGGGTAGGGTTAGGGTACGGGTTAAGGTTAGGGTTAGGGTACGGTTTAGGTTTAGGGTTAGGGTTAGGGTACGGGTTAGGGTTAGGGTTAGGTTTAGGGTTAGGGGTTAGGGGTTACGGTTAGGGTTATGGTTAGGGTTA
>JAVLSZ010000278.1:15000-22500 GCA_032313775.1 Urocyon cinereoargenteus | reverse complement strand
GGTTAGGGTTATGGTTAGTGTTAGGGTTAGGGTACGGGTTAGGGTTAGGGTTAGGGTTAGGGTTAGGTTTAGTGTTCGGGTACGGCTTAGTGTAAGGGTTAGAGTTAGGGTTAGGAAAGGGTTAGGGTTAGGGATAGGGTACGGGTTAGGTTTAGGGTTAGGGTTAGGGTTAGGGTACAGGTTAGGTTTAGGGTACGGGTTAGGGTTAGGGTATGGTTTAGGGTACGGTTTAGGGTTAGGGTTCGGGTACGTGTAAGTGTTAGGGTTAGGGTTAGGGTACGGGTTAGGGTTAGTGTTAGGGTTAGGGTACGGGTTAGAGTTAGGGTTAGGTTTAGTGTTAGGGTTAGGTTAAGGGTACGGGTTAGTGTTAGGGTTAGGGTTAGGTTTAGGGTACGGGTTAGGGTACGGGTTAGGGTTAGGGTTAGGGTACGGGTTTGGGTTAAGTTTAGGGTTAGGGTTAGGGTAAGGGTTAGGGTACGGGTTAGGGTTAGGGTACGGGTTAGGTTAAGGGTACGGGTTAGGGTTAGGGGACAGGTTAGGGTTAGGGCTAGGGTTAGGAAATGGTTAGGGTTAGGGTTAGGTTTAGGGCACGGTTTAGGGTTAGGGTACCGGTTAGGGTTACGGTACAGGTTAGGGTTAGGCTTTGCGTACGGGTTAGGGTTAGGGTTAGGGGTTAGGGTGTAGGGTTAGGGTACGGGTTAGGGTTAGGGTACGGGTTAGGGTTAGGTTTAGGGTTAGGGTTAGCGTACGGGTTAGGGTTAGGGTTAGGTTTAGGGTACGTTTTAGGGTTAGCGTACGGGTTAGGGTTAGGGTTAGGAAAGAGATAGGGTTAGGGTTAGGGTACGGGTTAGGGTTAGGGTACGGGTTAGGGTTAGGGTTAGAGTTAGGGTTAGCGTACGGGTTAGGGTTAGGGTTAGGGTTAGGGTTAGGGTTAGGGTACGGGTTAGGGTTAGGGTATGGGTTAGGGTTAGGTTTAGGGTTAGGGTTAGGGTTAGGAAAGGTTTAGTGTTAGGGTTAGGGTTAGGGTTAGGTTACGGGTTAAGGTTAGGTTTAGGGTACGGGTTAGGGTTAGGGTTAGAGTTAGGGTACAAGTTAGGGTTAGGGTTAGGGTTAGGGTTAGGGTTAGGGGTTAGGGGTTACGGTTAGGGTTATGATTAGGGTTAGGGTTAGGGTACGGGTTAGGGTACGGGTTAGGGTACGGTTTAGGGTACGGGTTAGGGCTAGGGTTAGGGTTAGGGTTAGGGTACGGGTTAGGGTTAGGGTAGGGGTTAGGGTTAGGGTTAGGGTACGGGTTAGGTTTAGGGTACGGGTTAGGGTACGTGTTAGGGTTAGGGTACGAGTTAGGGTTAGGGTTAGGGGTTAGGGTTAGGGTTAGGGTTAGGGTTAGCGTACGGGTTAGGGTTACGGTACGGCTTAGGGTTAGCGATAGGGTACGGGTTAGGGTGAGGTTACGTGTTAGGGTTAGGGTTAGGGTACGTGTTAGGGTTAGGGTTAGGGGTTAGGGTTAGGATTTGGGTACGGGTTAGGGTTAGGGTTAGGGTACGGGTTAGGGTTAGGGTACGGGTTAGGGTTAGGGTTAGGGTACAGGTATGGTTTAGGGTTAGGGGTTAGGGTTAGGGTTAGGGTTAGTGTAGGGTTAGGGTACGGGTTAGGGTTAGGGTACGGGTTAGGGTTAGGGTTAGGGTTAGGGTTAGGGTTAGCGTGACGGTTAGGGTTAGGGTTAGGGTTAGGGTTAGGTTTAGGTTTAGGGTACGGGTTAGGGTTATGGTACGGGTTAGGGTTAGGGTACGGGTTAGGGTTAGGGTTAGGGTTAGGTTTAGGAAAGGGTTAGGGTTAGGGTTAGGGTACGGGTTAGGGTTAGGTTTAGGGGTAGGGTTAGGGTTAGGTTACGGGTTAGGGTTAGGGTACGGGTTAAGGTTATGGTACGGGTTATGGTACGGGTTAGCGATAGGGTTAGGGTACGGATTTGTTTAGGGTACCGGTTAGGGTTAGGTTTAGGGTTAGGGTTAGGTTTAGGGTACGGGTTAGGGTTAGGGTTAGGGTTAGGGTTAGGGTACGGGTTAGGGTACGGGTTAGGGTTAGGGTACGGGTTAGGGTACGTGTTAGGTTTAGGGTACGGGTTAGGGTTAGGGTACGAGTTAGGGTTAGGGTACGGGTTAGGGTTAGGATTAGGGTTAGGGTTAGGGTACGGGTTAGGTTTAGGGGACGGGTTAGGGTTAGGGTTAGGGTACGTGTTAGGGTTAGGGTTAGGGGTTAAGGTTATGGTTAGGGTTAGGGTACGGGTTAGGGGTAGGGTACGGGCTAGGGTTAGGGTTAGGGTTAGGGTTAGAGTTAGGGTTAGCGTACGGGTTAGGGTTAGGGTTAGGGTAGAGTTAGGGTACGGGTTAGGGTTAGTGTACGGGTTAAGGTTAGGGTTAGGGTTAGGGTACGGGTTAGGGTTAGGGTTAGGTTTAGGGTACGGGTTAGGGTTAGGGTTAGGTGTTAGGGTAGTGTACGGGTTAGGGTTAGGTTTAGGGTTAGGGAACGGATTAGGGTTAGGGTTAGGGTTAGTGTTAGGGTTAAAGTATGTGTTAGGGTTAGAGTTAGGGTTAGGGTTAGGGTTAGGTGTTAGGGGTTAGTGTTAGGGTAAGGGTTAGTGTTAGGGTTAGGGTACGGGTTAGGGTACGAGTTACGGTTAGTGTTAGGGTTGGGTACAGTTTAGGGTTAGGGTTAGGGTTCGGGTTGGGGTTAGGGTTAGGGTACGGGTTAGGGTTAGAGTTAGGGTTAGGGTAAGGGTTAGGGTACGGGTTAGGGTTAGGGTTAGGGTTAGAGTTAGGTTTAGGGTACGGGTTATGGTTAGGGTTAGGGTTAGGTTTAGGGTACGGGTTAGGGTTAGGGTTAGGGTAAGCGTTAGGGTTAGGGTACGGGTTAGGGTACGGGTTAGGGTTAGGGTACGGGTTAGGGTACGGGTTAGGGTTAGGGTTAGGGTTAGGGTTAGGGTTAGGGTTAGGGTTAGGGCACGGTTTAGGGTTAGGGTACCGGTTAGGGTTAGGGTACGGGTTAGGGTTAGGCTTAGCGTACGGGTTAGGGTTAGGGTTAGGGTTAGGGTTAGGGTTAGGTTTAGGGTACGGGTTAGTGTTAGGGTACGGGTTAGGGTTAGGGTTAGGTTTAGGGTAAGGGTTAGGGTTAGGGTACGGGTTAGGTTTAGGGTTAGGGCGTGGGTTAGGGTTAGGGTTTGGGGTTAGGGTTAGGGTTAGGGTTAGGGTTAGGGTTAGGGTTAGGGTACGGGTTAGGGTTAGGGTACGGGTTAGGGTTAGGTTTAGGGTTACGGTTAGCGTACGGGTTAGGGTTAGGTTTAGGGTTAGGGTTAGGGTACGGATTAGGGTTAGGGTAGGAAAGGGTTAGGGTTAGGTTTAGGGTACGGGTTAGGGTTAGGGTACGGGTTAGGGTTAGGGTTATTGTTAGGGTTAGCGTACGGGTTAGGGTTAGGGTTAGGGTACGGGTTAGGGTTAGGGTTAGGGTTAGGGTTAGGGTTAGGAAAGGGTTAGTGTTAGAGTTAGGGTAGGGTTAGGGTACGGGTTAAGGTTAGGGTTAGGGTACGGGTTAGGGTTAGGGTTAGGGTTAGGGTTAGGGTACGGGTTAGGGTTAGGGTTAGGGTTAGGGGTTAGGGGTTACGGTTAGGGTTATGGTTATAGTTAGGGTTAGGGTACGGGTTAGGGTACGGGTTAGGGTTAGGGTTAGGTTTAGTGTTAGTGTACGGGTTAGTGTTAGGGTTAGGTTTTAGGGTTAGGTTTAGGGTACGGGTTAGGGTACGGGTTAGGTTTAAAGTACGGGTTAGGGTTAGGGTTAAGGTTAGGGTTAGGGTTAGGGGTTAGGGGTTAGTGTTAGGGTAAGGGTTAGGGTTAGGTTTAGGGTACGGGTTAGGGTACGGGTTAGGGTTAGGGTTAGGTTTAGTGTTAGGGTACGGATTAGTGTTAGGGTTAGGTTTAGGTTTAGGGTTAGGGTACGGGTTAGGGTACGGGTTAGGGTTAGGGTACGGGTTAGGGTGAGGGTTAGGGTTAGGGTTAGGTTTAGTGTTAGGCTACGGGTTAGTGTTAGGGTTAGGGTTAGGGTTAGGAAAGGGTTAGGGTTAGGGTTAGGGTACGGGTTAGGTTTAGGGTTAGGGTTAAGGTTAGGGTACGGGTTAGGTTTAGGGTACGGATTAGGGTTAGGGTAGGAAAGGGTTAGGGTTAGGTTTAGGGTACGGGTTAGGGTTAGGGTACGGGTTAGGGTTAGGGTTATTGTTAGGGTTAGCGTACGGGTTAGGGTTAGGGTTAGGGTTAGGGTACGGGTTAGGGTTAGGGTTAGGGTTAGGGTTAGGAAAGGGTTAGTGTTAGGGTTAGGGTAGGGTTAGGGTACGGGTTAAGGTTAGGGTTAGGGTACGGGTTAGGGTTAGGGTTAGGGTTAGGGTACGGGTTAGGGTTAGGGTTACGGTTAGGGGTTAGGGGTTACGGTTAGGGTTATGGTTAGAGTTAGGGTTAGGGTACGGGTTAGGGTACGGGTTAGTGTTAGGGTTAGGTTTAGTGTTAGTGTACGGGTTAGTGTTAGGGTTAGGTTTTAGGGTTAGGTTTAGGGTACGGGTTAGGGTACGGGTTAGTGTTAAAGTACGGGTTAGGGTTAGGGTTAAGGTTAGGGTTAGGGTTAGGGGTTAGGGGTTAGTGTTAGGGTAAGGGTTAGGGTTAGGTTTAGGGTACGGGTAGGGTACGGGTTAGGGTTAGGGTTAGGTTTAGTGTTAGGGTACGGATTAGTGTTAGGGTTAGGTTTAGGTTTAGGGTTAGGGTACGGGTTAGGGTACGGGTTAGGGTTAGGGTACGGGTTAGGGTTAGGGTTAGGGTTAGGTTTAAGAAAGGGTTAGGGTTATGGTTAGGGTACGGGTTAGGTTTAGGTTTAGGGTTAGGGTTAGGGTATGGGTTAGGGTTAAGGTACGGGTTAGGGTTAGGGTACGTGTTAGGGTACGGGTCAGGGTTAGGGTTAGGGTACGGGATAGGGTTAGGGTTGGGTTAGGTTTTGGGTTAGGGAACGGGTTAGGGTTAGGGTACGGGTTAGGGTACGGGTTAGGGTTAGGTTTAGGGTTAGGGTACTGGTTAGGGTTAGGGTACGGATTAGGGTTAGTGTTAGGGTTAGTGTTAGGGTTAAAGTACGGGTTAGGGTTAGGGTTAAGGTTAGGGTTAGGGTTAGGGTTTAGGGGTTAGTGTTAGGGTAAGGGTTAGGGTTAGGGTACGGGTTAGGGTACGAGTTAGGGTTAGGGTTAGGGTTGGGTACGGGTTAGTGTTAGGGTTAGGGTTCGGGTTGGGGTTAGGGTTAGGGTACGGGTTAGTGTTAGAGTTAGGTTTAGGGTACGGGTTAGCGTTAGGGTACGGGTTAGGATTAGGGTTAGGTTACGGGTCAGGGTTAGGGTTGGGGGTTAGGGTTAGGGTTAGGGTTAGGGTACGGGTTAGGGTTAGGGTACGGGTTATGGTTAGGGTTAGGGTTAGGGTTAGCGTACGGGTTAGGGTTAGGGTTAGGGTTAGGGTATGGGTTAGGGTTAGGGTACGGGTTAGGGTTAGGGTTAGGGTTAGGTTTAGGAAAGGGTTACGGTTAGGGTTAGGGTACGGGTTAGGTTTAGGGTTAGGGTTAGGGTTAGGGTTAGGTTTAGGTTTAGGAAAGGGTTAGGGTTAGGGTTAGGGTACGGGTTAGGTTTAGGGTTAGGGTTAGGGTTAGGGTATGGGTTAGGGTTAAGGTACGGGTTAGGGTTAGGGTACGTGTTAGGGTACGGGTTAGGGTTAGGGTTAGGGTACGGGTTAGGGTTAGGGTTGGGTTAGGGTTAGGGTTAGGGAACGGGTTAGGGTTAGGGTACGGGTTAGGGTACGGGTTAGGGTTAGGGTTAGGTTTAGGGTTAGGGTACTGGTTAGGGTTAGGGTACGGATTAGGGTTAGGGTTAGGGTTAGTGTTAGGGTTAAAGTACGGGTTAGGGTTAGGGTTAAGGTTAGGGTTAGGGTTAGGATTTAGGGGTTAGTGTTAGGGTAAGGGTTAAGGTTAGGGTTAGGGTACGGGTTAGGGTACGATTTAGGGTTAAGGTTAGGTTGGGTATGGGTTAGTGTTAGGGTTAGGGTTCGGGTTGGGGTTAGGGTTAGGGTACGGGTTAGTGTTAGAGTTAGGTTTAGGGTACGGGTTAGCGTTAGGGTACGCGTTAGGTTTAGGGTACGGGTAGGGTTAGGGTTAGCGTACGGGTTAGGGTTAGGGTTAGGGTTAGGGTATGGGTTAGGGTTAGGTTACGGGTTACGGTTAGGGTTAGGAAAGGTTTAGGGTTAGGGTAAGGGTACGGGTTAGGTTTAGGGTATGGGATAGGGTTAGGGTTAGGGTTAGGTTTAGGGTTAGGGTTAGGGTTAGCGTACGGGTTAGAGTACGGGTTAGGGTTAGGGTTAGGGTACGGTTTAGCGTTAGGGTACGGGTTAGGGTTAGGGTTAGGGTTAGGGTTAGGTTTAGCAAAGGGTTAGGGTTAGGGTTAGGGTTAGGGGTTAGGGGTTACGGTTAGGGTTATGGTTAGAGTTAGGGTTAGGGTACGGGTTAGGGTACGGGTTAGGGTTAGGGTTAGGTTTAGTGTTAGTGTACGGGTTAGTGTTAGGGTTAGGTTTTAGGAGGTTTAGTGTACGGGTTAGGGTAAGGGTTAGGGTTAAAGTACGGGTTAGAGTTAGGGTTAAGGTTAGGGTTAGGGTTAGGGGTTAGGGGTTAGTGTTAGGGTAAGGGTTAGGGTTAGGTTTAGGGTACGGGTTAGGGTACGGGTTAGGGTTAGGGTTAGGTTTAGTGTTAGGGTACGGATTAGTGTTAGGGTTAGGTTTAGGTTTAGGGTTAGGGTACGGGTTAGGGTACGGGTTAGGGTTAGGGTACGGGTTAGGGTTAGGGTTAGGGTTAGGGTTAGGTTTAGGAAAGGGTTAGTGTTATGGTTAGGGTACGGGTTAGGTTTAGGTTTAGGGTTAGGGTAAGGGTACGGGTTAGGTTTAGGGTATGGGATAGGGTTAGGGTTAGGGTTAGGTTTAGGGTGGTTAGGGTTAGGGTTAGCGTACGGGTTAGGGTACGGGTTAGGGTTAGGGTTAGGGTACGGTTTAGCGTTAGGGTAACGGGTTAGGGTTAGGGTTAGGGTTAGGGTTAGGGTTAGGGTTAGGGTTAGGTTTAGCAAAGGGTTAGGGTTAGGGTTAGGGTACGGGTTAGGTTTAGGTTTAGGGTTAGGGTTAGGGTTAGGGTTAGCGTACGGGTTAGGGTTAGGGTTAGGGTTAGGGTTAGGGTTGGGGTACGAGTTAGGGTTAGGGTTAGGGTTGGGTACAGTTTAGTGTTAGGGTTAGGGTTCGGGTTGGGGTTAGGGTTTGGGTACGGGTTAGGTTTAGGGTAAGGGTTAGGGTTAGGTTTAGGGTTAGGGTTAGCGTACGGGTTAGGGTTAGGGTTAGGGTTAGGGTACGGGTTAGTGTTAGGTTACGGATTAGGGTTAGTGTAGGAAAGGTTTAGGGT
>JAVLSZ010000278.1:5000-10000 GCA_032313775.1 Urocyon cinereoargenteus | reverse complement strand
TAGGGTTAGGGTTAGGGTTAGGGTTAGTGTTAGGGTTAGGGTTAGGGTTAGGAAAGGGTTAGGGTTAGGGTTAGGGGTTAGGGGTTATGGTTACGGTTATGGTTAGGGTTAGGGTTAGTGTACGGGTTAGGGTACGGATTAGAGTTAGTGTTAGGTTTAGTGTTAGGGTACGGGTTAGTGTTAGGGTTAGGGTTAGGGTTAGGGTACGGGTTAGGGTACGGGTTAGGGTTAGGGTACGGGTTATGGTTAGGGTTAGGGTTAGGTTTAGGAAAGGGTTAGGGTTAGGGTTAGGGTACGGGTTAGGTTTAGGGTTAGGGTACGGGTTAGGGTTAGGGTTGTGTTAGGGTTAGGGTTAAGGTACGGGTTAGGTTTAGGGTACGGGTTAGGGTACGGGTTAGGGTTAGGGTTAGGATTAGGGTTAGGGTACCGGTTACGGTTAGGGTACGGATTAGGGTTAGGGTTAGGGTTAGTGTTAGGGTTAAAGTACGGTTTAGGGTTAGGGTTAAGGTTAGGGTTAGGGTTAGGGGTTAGGGGTTAGTGTTAGGGTAAGGATTACGGATAGGGTTAGGGTACAGGTTAGGGTACGAGTTAGGGTTAGGGTTAGGTTTGGGTACGGGTTAGGGTTAGGGTTAGGGTTCGGGTTGGGGTTAGGGTTAGGGTACGGGTTAGTGTTAGAGTTCGGTTTAGGGTACGGGTTAGGATTAGGGTACGGGTTAGGATTAGGGTTAGGGTACGGGTCAGGGTTAGGGTTGGGGGTTAGGGTTAGGGTTAGGGTTAGGGTTAGGGTTAGGGTACGTGTTAGGGTTAGGGTACGGGTTAGGTTTAGGGTTAGGGTTAGGGTTAGCGTATGGGTTAGGGTTAGGGTTAGGTTTAGGGTACGTTTTAGGGTTAGCGTACGGGTTAGGGTTAGGGTTAGGAAAGAGTTAGGGTTAGGGTTAGGGTACGGGTTAGGGTTAGGGTACGGGTTAGGGTTAGGGTTAGAGTTAGGGTTAGCGTACTTGTTAGGGTTAGGGTTAGGGTTAGGGTACGGGTTAGGGTTAGGGTACGGGTTAGGGTTAGGTTTAGGGTTAGGGTTAGGGTTAGAAAGGGTTAGTGTTAGGGTTAGGGTTAGGGTTAGGGTACGGGTTAAGGTTAGGGTTAGGGTACGGGTTAGGGTTAGGGTTAGGGTTAGGGTACGGTTTAGGGTTAGGGTTAGGGTTAGGGTTAGGCGATAGGGTTTACGGTTAGGGTTATGGTTAGTGTTAGGGTTAGGGTACGGGTTAGGGTACGGGTTAGGGTTAGGGTTAGGTTTAGTGTTCGGGTACGGGTTAGTGTTAGGGTTAGGGTTAGGGTTAGGAAAGGGTTAGGGTTAGGGATAGGGTACGGGTTAGGTTTAGGGTTAGGGTTAGGGTTAGGGTACAGGTTAGGTTTAGGGTACGGGTTAGGGTTAGGGTATGGTTTAGGGTACGGTTTAGGGTTAGGGTTCGGGTACGGGTTAGTGTTAGGGTTAGGGTTAGGGTACGGGTTAGGGTTAGTGTTAGGGTTAGGGTACGGGTTAGAGTTAGGGTTAGGTTTAGGGTTAGGGTTAGGGTACGGGTTAGGGTTAGGGTTAGGTTTAGTGTTAGGGTTAGGTTAAGGGTACGGGTTAGTGTTAGGGTTAGGGTTAGGTTTAGGGTACGGGTTAGGGTACGGGTTAGGGTTAGGGTTAGGGTACGGGTTTGGGTTAAGGTTAGGGTTAGGGTTAGGGTTAGGGTAAGGGTTAGGGTACGGGTTAGGGTTAGGGTACGGGTTAGGTTAAGGGTACGGGTTAGGGTTAGGGGACAGGTTAGGGTTAGGGTTAGGGTTAGGAAATGGTTAGGGTTAGGGTTAGGGTTAAGGCACGGTTTAGGGTTAGGGTACCGGTTAGGGTTAGGGTACGGGTTAGGGTTAGGCTTAGCGTACGGGTTAGGGTTAGGGTTAGGGGTTAGGGTGTAGGGTTAGGGTACGGGTTAGGGTTAGGGTACGGGTTAGGGTTAGGGTTAGGTTTAGCGTACGGGTTAGGGTTAGGCTTAGGTTTAGGGTACGTTTTAGGGTTAGCATACGTGTTAGGGTTAGGGTTAGGAAAGAGATAGGGTTAGGGTTAGGGTACGGGTTAGGGTTAGGGTACGGGTTAGGGTTAGGGTTAGAGTTAGGGTTAGCGTACGGGTTAGGGTTAGGGTTAGGGTTAGGGTTAGGGTTAGGGTACGGGTTAGGGTTAGGGTACGGGTTAGGGTTAGGTTTAGGGTTAGGGTTAGGGTTAGGAAAGGGTTAGTGTTAGGGTTAGGGTTAGGGTTAGGTTACGGGTTAAGGTTAGGGTTAGGGTACGGGTTAGGTTTAGTGTTAGGGTTAGGGTACGGGTTAGGGTTAGGGTTAGGGTTAGGGTTAGGGTTAGGTGTTAGGGGTTACGGTTAGGGTTATGATTAGGGTTAGGGTTAGGGTACGGGTTAGGGTAACGGGTTAGGGTTAGGGTACGGGTTACGGTACGGTTTAGGGTACGGGTTAGGGCTAGGGTTAGGGATAGGGTTAGGTTATGGGTTAGGGTTAGGGTAGGGGTTAGTGTTAGGGTTAGGGTACGGGTTAGGTTTAGGGTACGGGTTAGGGTACGTGTTAGGGTTAGGGTACGGGTTAGGGTTAGGGTTAGGGGTTAGGGTTAGGGTTAGGGTTAGCGTACGGGTTAGGGTTAGGGTACGGCTTAGGGTTAGCGATAGGGTACGGGTTACAGTGAGGTTACGTGTTAGGGTTAGGGTTAGGGTACGTGTTAGGGTTAGGGTTAGGGGTTAGGGTTAGGGTTAGGGTACGGGTTGGGGTTAGGGTTAGGGTACGGGTTAGGGTTAGGGTACAGGTTAGGGTTAGGGTTAGGGTACAGGTATGGTTTAGGGTTAGGGGTTAGGGTTAGGGTTAGTGTAGGGTTAGGGTACGGGTTAGGGTTAGGGTACGTGTTAGGGTTAGGGTTAGGGTTAGGTTTAGGGTTAGGGTTAGCGTAACGTTTAGGGTTAGGGTTAGGGTTAGGTTTAGGTTTAGGGTATGGGTTAGGGTTAGGGTACGGGTTAGGGTTAGGTTACGGGTTAGGGTTAGGGTTAGGGTTAGGGTTAGGTTTAGGAAAGGGTTAGGGTTAGGGTTAGGATACGGGTTAGGGTTAGGTTTAGGGGTAGGGTTAGGGTTAGGGTACGGGTTAGGGTTAGGGTACGGGTTAAGGTTATGGTACGGGTTATGGTAGGGGTTAGCGATAGGGTTAGGGTACGGATTTGTTTAGGGTACCGGTTAGGGTTAGGTTTAGGGTTAGGTTTATGTTTAGGGTACGGGTTAGGGTTAGGGTTAGGGTTAGGGTTAGGGTACGGGTTAGGGTTAGGGTACGGGTTAGGGTACGTGTTAGGTTTAGGGTACGGGTTAGGGTTAGGGTACGGGTTAGGGTTAGGGTACGGGTTAGGGTTAGGATTAGGGTTAGGGTTAGGGTACGGGTTAGGTTTAGGGTACGGGTTAGGGTTAGGGTTAGGGTACGTGTTAGGGTTAGGGTTAGGGGTTAAGGTTAGGGTTAGTGTTAGGGTACGGGTTAGGGGTAGGGTACGGGCTAGGGTTAGGGTTAGGGTTAGGGTTAGAGTTAGGGTTAGCGTACGGGTTAGGGTTAGGGTTAGGGTAGAGTTAGGGTACGGGTTAGGGTTAGTGTACGGGTTAGGGTTAGGGTTAGGGTTAGGGTACGGGATAGGGTTAGGGTTAGGTTTAGGTTACGGGTTAGGGTTAGGGTTAGGTGTTAGGGTAGTGTACGGGTTAGGGTTAGGTTTAGGGTTAGGGAACGGATTAGGGTTAGGGTTAGGGTTAGTGTTAGGGTTAAACTATGTGTTAGGGTTAGGGTTAGGGTTAGGTTTAGGGGTTAGGGGTTAGTGTTAGGGTAAGGGTTAGGGTTAGGGTTAGGGTACGGGTTAGGGTACGAGTTACGGTTAGTGTTAGGGTTGGGTACAGTTTAGGGTTAGGGTTAGTGTTCGGGTTGGGGTTAGGGTTAGGGTACGGGTTAGGGTTAGATTTAGGGTTAGGGTAAGGGTTAGGGTACGGGTTAGGGTTAGGGTTAGGGTTAGAGTTAGGTTTAGGGTACGGGTTATGGTTAGGGTTAGGGTTAGGTTTGGGTACGGGTTAGGGTTAGGGTTAGGGTAAGCGTTAGGTTTAGGGTACGGCTTAGGGTAAGGGTTAGGGTTAGGGTACGGGTTAGGGTTAGGTTTAGGGTTAGGGTTAGGGTTAGGGTTAGGGCACGGTTTAGGGTTAGGGTTCCGGTTAGGGTAAGGGGATGGGTTAGGGTTAGGCTTAGCGTACGGGTTAGGGTTAGGGTTAGGGTTTAGGTTTAGGGTTAGGTTTAGGGTACGGGTTAGTGTTAGGGTACGGGTTAGGGTTAGGGTTAGGTTTAGGGTAAGAGTTAGGGTTAGGGTACGGGTTAGATTTAGGTTTAGGGCGCGGGTTAGAGTTAGGGTTTGGGGTTAGGGTTAGGGTTAGGGTTAGGTTTAGGTTTAGGGTTAGGGTTAGGGTACGGGTTAGGGTTAGGGTACGGGTTAGGGTTAGGTTTAGGGTTAAGGTTAGCGTACGGGTTAGGGTTAGGTTTAGGGTTAGGGTTAGGGTACGGATTAGGGTTAGGGTAGGAAAGGGTTAGGGTTAGGTTTAGGGTATGGGTTAGGGTTAGGGTACGGGTTAGGGTTAGGGTTATTGTTAGGGTTAGCGTACGGGTTAGGGTTAGGGTTAGGGTACGGGTTAGGGTTAGGGTTAGGGTTAGGGTTAGGGTTAGGGTTAGGAAAGGGTTAGTGTTAGGGTTAGGGTAGGGTTAGGGTACGGGTTAAGGTTAGGGTTAGGGTACGGGTTAGGGTTAGGGTTAGGGTTAGGGTTAGGGTACGGGTTAGGGTTAGAGTTAGGGTTAGGGTTAGGGGTTAGGGGTTACGGTTAGGGTTATGGTTAGAGTTAGGGTTAGGGTACGGGTTAGGGTACGGGTTAGTGTTAGGGTTAGGTTTAGTGTTAGTGTACGGGTT
>JAVLSZ010000278.1:0-2500 GCA_032313775.1 Urocyon cinereoargenteus | reverse complement strand
TTAGGGTTAGGGTTAGGGTTAGGGTTAGGGTTGGGGTACGAGTTAGGGTTAGGGTTAGGGTTGGGTACAGTTTAGTGTTAGGGTTAGGGTTCGGGTTGGGGTTAGGGTTTGGGTACGGGTTAGGTTTAGGGTACGGGTTAGGGTTAGGTTTAGGGTTAGGGTTAGCGTACGGGTTAGGGTTAGGGTTAGGGTTAGGGTACGGGTTAGTGTTAGGTGACGGATTAGGGTTAGTGTAGGAAAGGGTTAGGGTTAGGGTACGGGTTAGGGTTAGGGTACGGGTTAGGGTTAGGGTTAGAGTTAGTGTTAGTGTACGGGTTAGGGTTAGGGTTAGGGTTAGGGTACGGGTTAGGGTTAGGGTTAGGGTTAGGGTTAGGTTTTGGAAAGGGTTAGTGTTAGGGTTAGGGTACGAGTTAGGGTTAGGGTTACGGTTAGGGTACGGGTTAGGGTTAGGGTTAGGGGTTAGGGGTTATGGTTAGGGTTATGGTTAGGGTTAGGGTTAGGGTACGGGTTAGGGTACGGATTAGGGTTAGGGTATGGGTTCGATTTAGGGTACGTGTTAGGTTTAGGGTACGGGTTAGGGTTAGGGTACGGGTTAGGGTTAGTGTACGGGTTAGGGTTGGGGTAAGGTTTAGGGTACGGGTTAGGGTTAGGGTACGGGTTAGGTTTAGGGTTAGGGTACGGGTTAGGGTTAGGGTTAAGGGTTAGGGTTAGGGTTAATGTTAGGGTACGGGTTAGGGGTAGGGTTAGGGTTAGGGTTAGAGTTAGGGTTAGCCTACGGGTTAGGGTTAGGTTTAGGGTTAGGGTTAGGGTTAGGGTACGGTTTAGGGTTAGTGTACGGGTTAGGGTTAGGGTTAGGGTACGGGTTAGGGTTAGGTTTAGGTTTAGGGTACGGGTTAGGGTTAGGGTTAGGGGTTAGGGTAGTGTACGGGTTATGGTTAGGGTTAGGGTTAGGGTACGGATTAGGGTTAGGGTTAGGTTTAGTGTTAGGTTTAAAGTACGGGTTAGGGTTAGGGTTAGGGTTAGGGTTACGTTTAGGGGTTAGGGGTTAGTGTTAGTGTAAGGGTTAGGGTTAGGGTGAGGGTACGGGTTAGGGTACGAGTTAGGGTTAGGGTTAGGGTTGGGTACAGTTTAGGGTTAGTGTTAGGGTTCGGTTTGGGTTTAGGTTTAGGGTACGGGTTAGGGTTAGATTTAGGGTTAGGGTAAGGGTTAGGGTACGGGTTAGGGTTAGGTTTAGTGTTAGGGTTAGGGTTAGGTTTAGGGTACGGGTTAGGGTTAGGGTTAGGGTTAGGTTTAGGGTACGGGTTAGGGTTAGGGTTAGGGTTAGGGTATGGGTTAGGGTTAGGGTACGGGTTAGGGTACGGGTTAGGGTTAGGGTACGGGTTAGGGTACGGTTTAGGGTTAGGGTTAGTGTTAGGGCACGGTTTAGGGTTAGGGTACCGGTTAGGGTTAGGGTACGGGTTAGGTTTAGGCTTAGCGTACGGGTTAGGGTTAGGGTTAGGGGTTAGGGTTAGGGTTAGGGTTAGGGTACGGGTTAGTGTTAGGGTACGGGTTAGGGTTAGGGTTAGGTTTAGGGTACGGGTTAGGGTTAGGGTACGGGTTAGGATTAGGGTTAGGGTACGGGTTAGGGTTAGGGTTTGGGGTTGGGTTAGGTTTAGGGTAAGGGTTACGTTTAGGGTACGGGTTAGGGTTAGGGTACGGGTTACTGTTAGGGTTAGGGTTACGGTTAGCGTACGGGTTAGGGTTAGGGTTAGGGTTAGGGTACGGATTAGGGTTAGTGTAGGAAAGGGTTAGGGTTAGGGTTAGGGTACGGGTTAGGGTTAGGGTACGGGTTAGGGTTAGGTTTAGAGTTAGGGTTAGCATACGGGTTAGGGTTAGGTTTAGGGTTAGGGTTAGGTTACGGGTTAAGGTTAGGGTTAGGGTTAGGGTTAGGGTTAGGAAAGGGTTAGTGTTAGGGTTAGGGTAGGGTTAGGGTACGGGTTAAGGTTAGGGTTAGGGTACGGGTTAGGTTTAGGGTTAGGGTTAGGGTACGGGTTAGGGTTAGGGTTAGGTTTAGGGTTAGGGGTTAGGGGTTACGGTTAGGGTTATGGTTAGGGTTAGGGTTAGGGTACGGGTTAGGGAACGGTTAGGGTTAGTGTTAGGTTTAGTGTTAGGGTACGGGTTAGTGTTAGGGTTAGGTTTAGGGTTAGGGGTAGGGTACGGGTTAGGGTACGGGTTAGGGTTAGGGTACGGGTTAGGGTTAGGGTTAGGGTTAGGGTTAGGGTTAGGGTTAGGGTACGGTTTAGGGTTAGTGTACGGGTTAGGGTTAGGGTTAGGGTTAGGGTACGGGTTAGGGTTAGGGTTAGGTTTAGGGTACGGGTTAGGGTTAGGGTTAGGGGTTAGGGTAGTGTACGGGTTAGGGTTAGGGTTAGGGTACGGATTAGGGTTAGGGTTAGGGTTAGTGTTAGGGTTAAAGTACGGGTTAGGGTTAGGGTTAGGGTTAGGGTTAGTGGTTAGTGGTTAG